>WBMY01002964.1:1077506-1151483 GCA_013397315.1 Donacobius atricapilla
CTTCCCTTCCCTTCCCTTCCCTTCCCTTCTTTCTACATTTCTGTTTCTATTTATCCTTTTATTTCTCTCTTTCTTCTTTTCTTGCCTTTTTTCTTTCTCTTTGCCCTTATTTTTTTTCTCTTCTGTACTCTTTTTTTCTGTCTTGCTTTTCCTGACTTTGTGTGATTTTCTTCACTGCTTTTCATAGAGGAAAGCAGAACCTCAGATAATGCAGCTGTCATTAGTCTCTGTATTATTTTCTTGGCAAAAGAAAGACTGCATCAGTGGGGCCAGAGATCCTCTGGAGTGTTTAATACTGATGTAATTAAGAGATCATGTCTGGCATGATATCTTTTCAGATATTTTTTAAGTTAAAAAATGGAGTCTCTGGCTTGAAAAGAAAGTTCTCCTTCATGCTTTTACCTAAGAGACAGAGGACTAAGGTCTGTAGCAGTTCATGGATCTTTTCTAGTGGTTTTTCAGCCCATCCATATTCCAAAGACAGTTTCAGTCATATCATATGAAGGTTCTCCCAGTAGCTCCTGCCACACCTGTCTTCCTAATACGACTGTCTAATCCTGTGCAAAGGGATCAAAAACCCCAAAGGTTTAATAGAAAGTGACTGGGCAGAAGGTAACTAGATTAAAACCATCGCTAACAAAGTGTAAAACAGTTTCTGGATAGATTTTCTAGGTCAGTTTTTGTGCCACAGTATGGTAAAGTCAAACATAAATGCTGTTGTGCCTATACCAAGGAGAAATATGGAGTTATATATATGTATATATATATATGTATATATATATACACACACACATACATAATGGATATCCCAGATAGATAAACCTCATGCAATGACCAATTATGTGGTTATCCAACTAATTAAAGCATGACCTAAGTTCATTGCTTTGATTCTTCTCTAGATCTAATGTAATAAAAAGAGTTAGTATTTTTCTTTTTGAAATATTGTAGTTAGAGAATGAAAAAAAAAAAAATCCAGACTAAAACTTACATTCATGCAACCAGTTTTTGTAATTACCCAGCTTGCTGAAAGGGTAGCTACAACCATTTCATAGTAGTGCTTGGATCAATGTATCATGTAAAATTCAGGTGTTAATTAAACAGTTTCATCCACATATCCAAGTAAGATTGTGAAGTAATCCAAATGAGTCAGTGAACCATCTACATTAACTACCAGGGGAGCATTCTACAGGCGAAATACTTATAAAAGCTTCTGATCTATCCTTCCTAGTACCTTGTATGAGCATAAAGAAAAGTAAATGTCCCAATTTTTCCCCCATGACTGCAAAATGCTTCCAAAGATAGGAATTCATTTAATACAGCACATGCATTTAACATTATAAAGTTGCATTTTATTCCTTCAGATGTAGGAAACCTGTACAAAAATCATATTCCTGCAAAAGACATTCTGAATTTAATGTGATGAAACTTGATTGTAGATGAGAGGAGACATTGTATTTGCTTATTTATTTTGTTTTTATAATTTGTCGGTCATTTCCAGTCCAAATTAAAATAACAAGTCCAGATTTCACCCAACCTCAGTTCAAATACTTTGAAATAGATTTTGAACACATCATATTTTCTCCCTCTGCTTAGGCATTGCCAAATACTGGATCTTGACTGGACTTCCAGGAAGCCCTGTAGTCCTTCCTTTATGCCCCAAAGCAGGAGCAAGCTATATCCTGTGTCATTCCTGACAGATGTTTGTCTCTTACTCTTAAAATCCCCAAGTGACAGCAACTCTACAACACCCCCAGGCACTCTGTTCTCATGTTATTCTACATTTGCCTGAGGATTTTTTCCTAAATGTCTAATCTAAGTGTCCCTTGCCACAGTTTAAAACCATTATATCTTATCCTACCCTCTCTGGAGATAGATAATAGCTTAATAACTCTCTTTTTCCTTTCAACTGTCCTTTAGATATCTGAAGTTAGTTATCATACTCCTCTGTTGTCTTCATGGCATTGTTATTTAGCATCATTGCAAAATGAGGAAGCAATATTTTCTGGTTATATTTATGTAATTATTCTCAAGGGAACAGTTTTTCTACTGCATCAGTTATCAGTGGTATTTGCAATGGGATTATGTTAGGAGAAATGATAAAAATGTTAGTTTTTGTAATTCTGTGGGGAGAAAATAAAATGATCTAATGGGAGCAATTTCAAGAGGGGACACCCTTCAATTAATTATTTGGGCTGCAGCTAGCTGAGAGCTTCTTTCCAGTCAAACCGTACTCCTTGTGTTACCCCGACTGCTGTTTGTTTGACAGGATGGGAAGGGGTCAAAACAAAATGTCAGGGCAGAGTTTTACATGTGAGTGTGTGGGCCTATGTGCATGTGCATGTGCAGCAGGGGTTGTTCTGGAAATGCTTCTGAAGATGTTTACAGCCCCATGCATACAAGTCCTGTCAGATCCTTGGGTCACTGGGAAATAACAGTGTCTATAGTGACAACTTCTGTTTCTACTGACTCTTTGGTACCTGAAGCAATTTCTTAGTTTTCTCGCAGTCAAATTTCCGCTCATCGTGGCTTACCTGGGCCACCTTTGGCATACTTTTGACTTACTTTTTAGCTGCCATTTGGAATCTGAGGCCTTTCCTTTAGGCTAGCACTGTCAGCAGTAGCTTTGGGAACTTGCACATATTTGCCCCTATTCTGTGCTGCCATCAGAGGAATCATTTTGTCCCACCATATTACAGTTTTGATTACAGTGAAGAACTCCAAGAGGAAGCCAGAAAAAAATTTACATCTCAATTTTCTTACTCTTCCTCCCACTGTATTTTTTAGGAGGGGTCCATTATTGTCACATCACATGTGCCTCCATGATTTTGGGTGTGGGATGTCAAAAGATCTCTTTCAGGTGAGAAGAGAGAAACTGTTATGAAGCATCTGTGAGTTCATGTTGTCTACAAATATAAAATCTTTCCTTAACTTTTATGTTAATATTTCCAAGACGTTTTGCAAGTTCCTCTCAAGATCTCTCTTGATATTCATGTTTTTTAGCTCATTGTTCACATTTCTTGAAATTTAGAGCCAGTTAAAGAGCCAACTTCTCTGCAAGTTGAGTCGATGAGTCATAACAGCCTTACCTTATTTAATTTATAATTGTTATTACTTAATGATCTTGAAAGTAGTAAAATTAAAATGGTAATAAAGTAAACAGCATACAGAGATTAAACTCAGATGCTCAATAAAGGATTTTGGTAACTTCTCAATACAGATTATAATGGTTCGTATAATTCTTTCTGATATACAAGTACTAGAGCAGCACTTGGTGTTTGAAACAATTTTTAGGAGAAATTTTACATACAGCTAATTTTACAGAGAGAAGCCCGAACTTAATTTAAAAGTAGGACATGGATTGCTGAGATTTTAGCGAGATAGTATAGAATTTTGAAATAGAATAGTATTTTAGACACCTGTTTCCCCCTCTACTTTAGGAGGAATACATAAGCCACTATTAAGTCTACATGAGAATTATGTACCTTGAAGAAGAACTCTAGAAAACCTGCAAAGAGCAGCTACCTGCAAGAAATGTGGGAAATGCAGCCCTTCGTGGCTTCTGACACTTCAGCTGTCAACACCTAAAGATATTTTGGCAATAGTTGAACTTTCTCAGAAGAGCACAAGACAAATCATAAGAGACATAAAGAATTTGAAGCCATCCAGAGAGGCCTGGACAGGCTTGAGAGGTAAACCTGTGCAGAGCTCATGAAGTTTAACAAGGCCAAGTGCAAGGGTTGAGGCAATCCTGAGCACGAGTGCAGGCTGGGAATGGACTGAGAGCAACCCTAAGGAGAAAGACCTGTGTGTGTTGGTGGATGAGCAGCTCCATGTCTTGGCAATGCGCATTCACGGTCCAGGAAATCAACCATGTCTTGGGCTGCATCCAAAGCACAGTGGCCAGCAGGTCAAGGGAGGTGATTCTGCCCCGCTGCTCTGCGTCCGTGGGACCCTGCCTGCAAGTACTTCATCCAGCCCTGGGGACCCAACACAAGAAAGTCATGGGCCTCTTGGAGCGAGTCCATAAAGAGCAAGAAAAATTGTAAGAGGGCTGGAACACCTCTCCAGTGAAGACAGAGCAAGAGTTGAGGCTGCTCTACCTGAAGAAGGGAAGGGTCTGGGGAGAAATTATATCAGTCATCTAATACGTAAAGGGGGCCTACAGGAAGGCTGAAGAGAGAGGTTTTACAAGGGCAAGCAGTGATAGGACAAGAGGGAATGGCTATAAACTGAAAAAGGGCAGATTTAGATTAGAGATTAGGAAGATATTCTTTACTGTGAGGGTGGTGAGGAGCAGGTTACCCAGAGAAACTGTGCATGCCCCATTCCTGGAACTGTTCCAGTCCAGGCTTGATGGGGCTCTGAGCAACCTGGTCTTGTGGAAGATTCCCTGTCCATGGCAGGGATATTGGAACCATTTGATCCCTATGATCCCTTCCAACTAAAATCATTCTATGATTCTTGAGTATTAACTTCTAATCTTAGCAAGCTTTTTGCATTTGCCCAATTTTCCTCATGGAAAGATGTTGTATCAGCATTGAAGGCATCATTCAGTGGCCACCAGAATGAAACAAAGCATTATACTCTACAATGACCTATTTTCTTAATTCTCAGTTTGCTGCATTAGTTAGTTGTTTTAAAGCCACTTTCCATCGAGAGCTCTGTATCAGTACCTGTGTCCCAAAGCCATGTGCAACTCAGGAAGCACTGCAATTCCATATCAGTGCACGGTTCTTGGAGACCACCTCCTTTTTTTAATGTAAATATCAAATGAAAATTATTTTCACCCACTTTCCACCTATTGCTCAGAATGCAAGTGGTTATGGAAACTAGATTTCCATAAAGTCTCTGAAAACTGCTTTTGATTGTGTTGGTTTCTGTAAGAGTGTAAAATAGTATCCTAGCAAGATTTTATGGCTAATCTTGCATGGTAATTATGAAATTTATTTACCTCACTGAAGTATGTTTGAAATTGTATTTAAAGATTCATGTGGTGTTTATTCAGTTCCAGTAACAATTTAGTTTTCCACACAGCAGCAAGCCACACTCATAAAAATAATACTCATTTTAAAGTATTGCCAATGCACCAAATAAAATTTACAGACTTGGAACTGTGTTTGTAGTCTGAATGTTTCTTTTTTCTCTTAGCCTAAACAAAATGAAAAACACTTTCAGTAATATATATATAAGGCTCTGTTTAAAAAATATCTCAAAGAAGATAAAGATCTTCCTCAAGCCTCCTCTGATTTGATAAGGACCAAAAGAAATAATAGTTTATGACCAGATTTTTATTTGATTTTCTTTGTAAGAGGCAAATATTTGACATTGGAAAGGCAAAGTTTTATTGCTCTTATTTGCCTATTAGGCTGACACTCATCTAGACCTACAGTTTGTGTCCTCATTAGCAGCTAGTGTATCTTTCTGCCGAAAGCGTTGTATTTTATGGCACCAGCCTAGGAAAAGTAAATAGTTTATTAGTCCACACTAAAATTGAAGGTCACTGCTGTCAGACTTTGAGATTCGTTTGCTGAAGTTCAAACATATATCTGAAACATAGTAAAAACAAACTGTTGCACTGGTCTATAAAAACCCATTACTCAGAACTTGATCTTCTCAGGTCTGTTACTACAATATTTTGGAGGCTGAAGTGAGAAACTAAAGAGTGAGTGTAGCTTACAGAAGACAGCTGCTTTCTGCCCTAAGGAATGAAAGGAGGAAATAACTGCATATACATAAAAGTCTTGTGTTTCTTGAATGTAGAGGTCTAAATTGATAATGCAGAGGTCTGAATTAACAAACAGAAAGAAAAAAGAAAGAAGCATGTTATATTTAGCTATGCTGTTAGCTGACTTAAAGCATCTCAACCCCAAGTTTCCTTGGAATAAAGCAGTTTATAGAATCTATGGGTCAAGTATCTGAGAACATATATGGAATTTTTCTGTATCATACATATTTATGTACTTCTGTATATACTGTGCATATTTGCTACCTATGTATATTGCCTGTTAACCAGCCAGATTTTTTTTCTGTGATGAGCCTCACCATTGTTGCACAATAAAAATCACATTTGATTAAAATATCTTTTTTTTTGAACAATGCAGCATCTGTTACTTCTGCTCTCTGTCTCAAAATTCCCATTGAGTCTGCTGTAATTGTTCATTAGACCCCCCAAAGCTACATTTAATGTAAAACAGCTCCATTAAATATCACTCATCTATTGGAAATGAATCTAATATACAATCCATGTGCAATGCATGGCTGAGTCTAAAGTAATAAGTCTTTCCATGCACAACAATAAGCCTTGCTGTAATTAGTTTTTTTTATAAAATACACTGAA
The DNA here is from genome assembly GCA_013397315.1 of Donacobius atricapilla. Classification (NCBI taxonomy): domain Eukaryota; kingdom Metazoa; phylum Chordata; class Aves; order Passeriformes; family Mimidae; genus Donacobius; species Donacobius atricapilla. The sequence goes on from WBMY01002964.1 coordinate 1,083,844, forward strand.
TTTAAAATTATATTATACTCATGCAACTCATGTTCATGTTAGCAGTAAAAAATACCAAAAACCTAGACCTGAATTCATGTAGATAAGGGCTCACTGTAAAGGGAAGATGTTGGGAAATTATACAAGTCAGACTTCATTTCAAGTCAGCCTCTGAATTTTTTATAGTCTTAGGCTAGTCAATATCTATGCTGTAATTTTGCAATATGTAAAAGAGGGATAATGATGTCTGATGACTCTGTGACAATGTTTTTTGGTTTTATTTTACTAGAAATATTATTACTGCTGTTCTTCAAGGATTCACCTATCCCATGGGGCGGTGGAGGAGTTTCAAAGAATATAGAACAAGAATGAGAACATTTAAGAGTCCCAGACAGAAGGTAGGTTAAACCTTCAAAACTTTCAATCTTGGGACATATCAGGCATGGGGATTGAAAACACAAGATGCCCTTCTCTAAGGCCACAAAAGACAGAGGTCAATAGGATATAGATATTTACTCACAAAGACCTGTAAATGAAGAGGATAATACACCATTTTCAATGCTTGATCATTTCTAGAGGATTTTGTGGTTACTTGGCTCCTGAGTTTCACTGACCTCAAGTGAGCTTACTGTAAATAACAGGTACCATGCCCCTGTGCAAGGATCCTAAACAGAAAAAATATAAATATCCTGACCATTCCTCCCACTCCTATTAAAAAAAAAAAACAAACACACAAAAAAACCACCACCAAACTAAAACAGAAAGGAAAACCAAAAGAAAGTTACATGAAAAATAGAATCATGAAATTTGAAATATCATTATATTAAAGTTTAAATGAAGCTGGACAACTCAGCAACATGCCTCAGCACTTGACCTCCAGTAGCATATCTGGAACATGAAGAATCTAAGCAAAATTAGTTCCTACTAACACTGGTGGCTTTAAACTTATTTTCATTCACTTTTCTACTTACCTCTGCAAAAAGTGAAAGAAAATCAAGAACTATGCCTCAAAATTATATTTTTTCTTACTCATCACTAGGCTTCTATCCAGTACCTGTCTACAAATCCTAGAGAAATCAAGGGAGAGGAATGCAGCGACATAACAAGTGATGGAGCCTCTTTGTTGCACATGTATAAGACTGAATAATCAAACTATGAACAGACTATAAAGACCCCCCAAAACTCTTTATTTACAAAAAAAAAAAAGATTTCTTTTAAGTTTATACCTGATACTGGACCTACCAAGGGAATGCTGGTTACCTTTAAGCGTTTAATTTTGTTTCTTCACTTGTAATTTTTTAAGATGCTGCATATGTTTATCTAGAGGAGAAAATATTCAGTGGTTGTATTTGGTAAAGAATATGGGCAACAAATATTGCGTAAAGTGTACACATATTTTAGGTAAGCCAAAGGATAGACCTTCCAAGAACCATAGAAGACAATAACAATAACACCAAAACAAAAAATTACCAGTTCTGTAGCTATGAGTAAACTTGATTTTTATTTTCTCCTCAGAAATTGTGCATATACATTGTCTGCCAGCCAGGATCATGGTGCAATTGATTCAAAATATTAGCAATTCAAATAAAGCAGGGTATTTTTATTATAAGTTTCCAACTTTTCTGAGAAAATTGCAGAATTTGCTATCCTACCAGTTACATATAACAATACTTTATAGAAAAGCATGAAGTCATTTAGTCTTTCTACTCTGTTTAGTTTTACCCACCATTTTGAGAAACATCTGCATTAGTGGCATTAAAAACATACTTTTATAAAATTGTCTCATTATTCTGTTTCCCCATTCTTAATATTATCAAAAGCAAGGAATCATATAAAATATCTTTAGCCTTAAGGCTAGAGCATTGATAAAACTGATGTGTATGAAAACCTTTGAGATTCTTGTCATTTATTTCAGCAGACTCTGTTAAAGCACTGTATCCAGAAGGATCTGCGTATCTCTGAGTGACAATCTTTGTCACAACAAGGTTACAGCAGATAACTGCCTGCAATTCTCATTTGCAATGAGTAAGAGAGGGAAGATTAGTCATTTGGACTTTTTCCATCCATCTTTACAGAAGGTACTAATAGCAAGAAGGGTTATCATGAACATACAAAACCCCCATACATTATTGCAGAGGCACAAATTAATATCAGCATTAAATTGCCTTGCATTTCCACTGTGAAATAATCAGTCTCAATAAAAATAATCTTCATGTTGTTACATTGTAGGAAAGGACATTTTTTCAATAGTTAATTGAAATTTAATTCTTAATTGCGATGGGAATATTTTGTAATTCATTTCATGGAAAACAAGCTAGCTTTGAGTGGGGGAGCTAATGGAGCTGAATTTCCAACAGATTTGTGCCTTGTAACTTTCCCCTTATTTAAAGGAAATAAATATGTCAGGTCACCTTCTGGTGCCTATTGTCGCCTTTTCTCAGCTTCATCCCAGGATCCTCTGCTTTCTCTCCTGTACCCTATTTATCTTTCCCTGAGCTGTGCTGAGATTGGGTTAGAATTATTCACAGTGGGTAGGCATGAGGGTCTTAATCAGCTGGCTGATATCTGAATGAAAAGAACTTTTTTTTTGTTTTCTGTCTCTCAGGAGATCAGGAACTGAATCCCAATTAGACCTCACCCCTTTTGTCAGATTTGATTGAAATTGAATAATATATATAAAAAGGCATTGTAAAAGGAGCAGCAAACTATCACAGAAGGTGAAACAGAATTCTCACTAGCACTCTTTCCACCCTAAACCTAGAGAATGAACATCAATCACAAAACTCCTCTCTGTGTTGGCTCACAGTGACTTAGATCAGTGGAACAAACACTGTGCTAGTCAAAAAGGTTGCAAAGCTGTTGCAAAGTTAATGCCCTACAGCACAGTGTTATTTTAGCTGATATGTATAACAGCTGCATGCACACTGCTGTATCTCCAAAGCTAAGATTGGGAAATTTGATTTGTACTGGAACATGGGAGTATTTTTTTCTTTGAAAATGGACTCTATAAAGAACAATGTGGAGTTATTATGGTGCCCAGCATTGTTATCAAATACAGGACTCCACCTACAAACCAAGCAACTGAGGAAGGGCTGATCCCCCTCCAGCAGGGCCTTCCTCAAAGTTTACTGTATGGGTCTCTTAAAAAGAATCTGCTAGTGCAAAGTAAATCCTAGAAATTTCCAGTTTCCTCCGATTTTCTTTAACAAAGGAAATACCAAAAATATCAGCCTCCTCCTATTCTGTTCACTGTGCTTTGGTGGTCATGGGAAAGGCACACTTGCTATAGGCAAGCTGCATTTCTTTTGCAGTGTAGATTAAAATTTCAGGCAATGAAATGTTAACCATCTTCTCAGAAATGGTTAGAGAGGAATAATTTTGTTTTCTCTGGGTATATCTCCCTTTGTTTTGGCAACTCTCCTTCTTTAAAAGTCTAATACGGGAATTTAGGGAAGTATTTACGATGACCTTTTGGTAAAGGATATGGAAAGTATTAGCGTCCAAACTTCAGCCAGATAAATACATTGCTTTACAGTTTTGAAGCTCATCTATGACTCTCCCAAGACAGAAAGCTAAGAAACCCATAATAAATATCACAGATAATTTTAAGTCAAACCTAAAGAGCTGTAGCTTCAAACAGGAAGTGGAGCATAATAAATAATAAAAAAATCTCAGTGTAAAAGGGAGATGGCTTTTTTTCCATGATCTTGATCTTGGTCATGTCCCTTCCCTGCCACATTCATGTCCCCTCCCTGTCACAGACATTCCGTAGGATGTTATATGTCTAATAAACCAGTCTGAACATATCTTTAGTATTTCTTTGTTTTAAATGAATGTAAGTCTATTAAAAATGACTGGTGTGCCTATAGACCAGGAGTGAGACGCAGGTGTAGCCATGTGCAGAGATGGAATAATCAAAGAATATGAACTTTTTACCTCTCTTGACTCTTACCTGTCAATGGTGACTGTCACTGGGATGCCATCAGTTTTGTGGAAGGCAATTGACAGGTAAACAGGGTAACATATTCAGGTAGGCAGCTAGAAAAGGTCATTTACCTGAGAGGTTAAAGTATCTGGCCTAATGTGTGTTACTGCAGATTCAAAAAATATTTTTGGCAATTATTTCCTTTTTTTCCTGGAGGTGGGAGGCAAGCTCAGGACAAACATGTAGGGAGAAGGACCAACCTTCCCACTTCTGCTGGCAAGCACCAAGATTCCATATTTGAACTGAACAGTCTCACCTAGGATCTCTGCCCACTGCCCACAGGCCCTGGGAATCAATTAAGCTCAGGACTGCTACACTTTCCCTTCCTGAGACATGGTGAAGGTGAGCTTGGCTTTAGCTCTGGCTTTTTCCTGGATGGACTTTGGGTCTGCCAAGTACTTTTGTCCTCTGTGCTGCTCCTGGCCTGAGGTTATAAATGGACCTGTCTTTTGACATCCAACTTGGATGCTGCATGCCCTGGTGAGTGAAAGTCCAGCCTGTGCTAAGGTTGCCCTCAGTGCCCAGCTCTTCTGTGCCCAGCCCCATGCAGCAGCCCTGGTCCCTAGCACAGAAGTCCTCCTGTGTATGCTGAGCAGGTTTTTTACAGGAGGTAGAGAGTATGAGTTTCTTTATGGAAGATTTTACCATCCCTGCTTTTAAGGAGTCCTTGTAGAAAATCTGTTTGACTTTTTCTGTAAGAATCAAATTCTTTAGTTTCAAGACACTAATTTCCAAGTAGATTATTTTGGGGGGGTTTGTTTTGGTTTGTTTGTTTGTTTGTTTGTTTTTTGTGGGAAGCTGAAATGGTAACTGTATACAATGCTAAAGTAGCAACTATAAAAATATGTGTGGAATTCTTCACTTCCAAAGACATTAAAGAACTTTCAAGTCTTGATTATTTTATGCAAATGATTCTCCTACCCTTTCCAAACTGCCAGGGTAGTTCTCCAACATAACTGCTTAAAATAAGTGTAATGGCAACTTTACCAGCTGCACCTAGGCTTTTTTAATGCCTATTTTATAGCTGTCACTAAGTTGTGTCAGTGTCGTTCTCATCAGTAATGTATCAAAGCAAAGTTTTCGGGGAATGGCTTATAGAGTAAACCAAATAACACTTATTTTCTTTGTGTCTCTCAGATTTTAAGAAACCTTTTCACTATCCTAGAAAGAGTAATACTATCTAAAAATTGATAAATATTTTCATGCATCTTTATATTGAGAAGGGACATTGTACTCTCTTTCAGCAATCAAGTCTTCTGTAGAACTAATTTATTGAATTGTCTACAGATCAACAAGATTTTCTGTCTTATGACCTGTGAAAACATTAAAGGATTCAATTTCAGAGCAGAAAGCAACTTCACAGATCTCAGTTTTACTCAGTCAGATAGTGTTCCCCAAGGCATGGTACTGGGGCCAGTCCTGTTTAATATCTTTATTGGTGATTGGAATGGGGGAATTGAGTGCCCCCTCAGTCAGTTTGCAGGTGATGAGTTAAGTAGGAGTGTTGATCTGGAAGACTCCACAGAGGGATTTGTACAAGCACTACTGAGGGGCCCAGGTCAATTTATGAGCCTCTATCAGGTGAAATGTCAGCTCCTGCACTTGGGTCATAACAACACTGCAGGCTGGGGTCAGAGTGGCTGCAAAGCTGCCTGGCAGAAAAGGACCTGGGGATGCTGGGCAACAGCAGCTGAACATGAGCCAGCTGTGCCCAGGTGGCCAAAAAGTCCAATGGCATCCTGGCCTGGATCAGCAACAGTGTGGCCAGCAGGACCAGAGCAGGGACTGTCCCCCTGTATTCAGCACTGGTGAGGCTGCAACTCAAATCCTGTGTTCAGCTTTCGCACTCCTAAATACAAGGAAGACACTGAGGAGCTGGGGCATGTCCAGGGAAGGGCAACAGAGGTGGGGAAGGGTATGGAGCACAAATTTTATGAGAAGGAGCTGAGGGAGCTTTGGGGGGTTTAGACATTTCCTGAAGTATGGAAGATGAGGAAGCCCATAGAGACAGAAAGGCAGGTTCCATGCTGGCTCATGTCATCCCCTGTAGTTAGAAAATCCTTATGTCCATGCCTAAGTTGATGCAAAGATTTACCCACATCCTCACAAATCAGGCCATGAGACTGTTCTCCAGAATTAACTTGATTTGTTTTTTTCCCCTTTGAGGCTTCAAATTACAAAATCTTAAAATTTAATCCTTTAAAAAGATTAATTTGAACAAAGCCATAGAGCTTTAGATGAGGATGGATGGATTTTTCTCCCCACACAATTACAGTGCAAATGAGAGGCAGAACTCTTCCAAGTTGCCTGTGAGAAAATCATCTTTGGGCTGAGATCAAGCTGAGGATAACTTTGGAGACAGCAAAGGACAAACTGAAACCACAGGTTATACTGAAAAATTATTTTATTTAGCACGTTTTGTTACATGGTGTGGGCTGTTGGAGACACTGATGTATAAAGTGTCAGTTTTGAGACACTTGGGACGTGCAAATGGGGAGGAACATTTCCCAAAGGCCATAAATCACATTTTTCATCATATTTTGCTTATGTATTTTATTCTCTAGATATACCCATACATAGCAGGGTAAGATAAATTTTAAAATTTCAATTTTATGCCAAAATTACCATCCATAGCTATCCACTGAGGAATCCATATTAGTAATTGTCATAGAATTGGGATAGTAATTGTGTGCAGAGTTTTTGATATTTAAAAGGATGGATAGGCACAATTTAACTACATGACACAAGAGGCATTCTGCTTCAAATAAATCATGAAAATAGAAGGATTTTTATATTGTGCACTGCTTTGCACTGAAAGATATTGAAGAAAATTTTCTAAAGAAATGTTGAATATAATTTTGTGTATGTGCCAAAGGGACAGAGCTTTAAAAATTAATTCATCAGACTCCCATGCAAGGTACTAATTAAAAATACTAAGAAAGGTACCTAGATCATGAGTTCAAATTAGCCTGAAATTTAAGAAAGAGTACTGCTTCTTTAAGGGGTAGCAAACACCACATTAACCAAAACTAGGGAAACTCACTACTGTGGGTGTAGCGGAAAATGTAGGAGATAATGTGAATCCTGTTAGAGAACTGGTTAAACCTCCCCAGTTCTGACTCAACCAGGCAGCAATTAGGATGTGTAGCAAAGAGGATATGGAAATTGTGCACTCTTGTCTGCTGAAGTGGTAATCACATTCCAGCTGGGTGCAGATGAAGTGCAGAGTCATGTTTCAAGTTCTAAGGGAAAAAAAATAGTTTAAAACACTTCCTTTGTTTCCTTTTAGCATTTGCTTTTGTCACAGCTTTCTGGTAGTCTTGTGTATCTCATTCGTAGTTGGCCCATACATTATATATGAAGCCTGGGTATTTACCAGGAGGCTCTGAATTCCAGAGGGCAATAGTGCCTAAATGTGAAGTGAATGCTTTAGGCTACTTTTTTAAATGGTGCATTCTCTTGAGGACTCTGTCAAAATAAGTCTTGAATATAGCTCCCATCTCTACTATGCCCTATGAAAGTTACTCCAAAGGACATACATACTCCAAAGAAGAATGTTTTTGTTTTTGTTGCCCAAAAACACAGCAAGAATTATTCCAATTTCAGCCGCATCTACTAAGAAATGTCTCACTGGTGTATTTGTAAAAGATTCTCATAGATTTTGGCTTAAGGTCAAGTTTAACTTTTAGAATAGATTGGCATATTTTTTCCATGTAGTGTTCAACTCTGATATTTGCTACATTTTGCATTAACTTGGATCAATGAAATATATGTTTTGGGCAACAGCATACTGGAAGTGGAGTCATTTGCCTGGAAGGTGGCCAATCTTTACAAAAGAAGACCTTAATCTTTCTGCATTTTCACTGGTGGGTGCTGTTGTAACACTTTTTGTGAACAACCTACATATTACTTTTCCTCTTGGTTCTGGGAAGTGTCTAATAATGAAGCCTACATGTGGTCTATCTCATAATTATAGCTGTCACCACAGTCTTCCCTATTCCCTGTATATTTTAGATCATAATCTGTAAAGCTAAAAGTATCTTAAAGGCTCAAAGCTACTGAAGCGAAAGCACTTAGTACCTACCAAATATCAAGTTTTTTGAAGTTAAAAAAAAGCTGATCTCTGGGTAAAGGCAACAAAATAACTGAATCATAGAAGAACACAACACCATATTTCTCTGGTTGAGCACTAACAAAAATGTGACAAATAGCTGATGCATCCAGTTAAAAATAATTTTTAGGAAATCATATATCTTAGCAAATGAAACCCTTTTATATAGGAGAAGTCCTGGAAGTTTTGACTCAGAAACTTGGGGCTTGTATATTTTATAAATTTTTAGTAGAAATAGAGTTATATTTCAGATGAAAATAGCTTGTCAATCATTACTATTAGATGTTTTATGTTGGTAGTGACACAAATATATAGCAAATATAAATTAAAAATATCTTCCCCAGAGATTAGTCTTGACTGACAACAGAAATGTGGATAGACACAGATGATTAGGGAGAGTTTACTACAATTCAATTTGTGGTTTTTAGTAGATATGATATTCTTGTTTATTACATATTTTTATCAAAGTATAAATAATCTTTGTATTTATATCAAGAAAATGTCCCCTCTGCCGTGGCTTTTACCTAAGTGTCTTTGCTAACTCAGGCCAGTCTGAACATTACTTTCTGTAACCTTTGACCTCTGCTCTTGCCTAATCTGCTTTAAACAAAATCACTTAGAGTTGAAGAGATAATTTATGTGCACCTTCATATTATTCTAATATGTAGCATATTTTTATCAGACAAGCTCTCCTTCTGTAGCCACAGGCTTTGGAGCTAAATGTAAGTGAGTGCTTTCTGTACTGGGAAGGTACATATTTGTCAGAACCCTTGAGAGCAGTGAGCTGGGGTGATAGGGGATGAAACTACCAGAAGAATGCACTTGCCCTGGGAGCATGGGAAGCAGTGAGCTGGTTGCCGAGAGCTTGGCAGTGCATCACTGGTATTTTCGGGTTCTTCAAATGACTGATGCTCTTCTGTGCTGGGTGGGAGCATAAAATGCAAACCTTATCTATGTGCAAGCCTTCTATGCCATATGGGTTAAGACAAGTTTCAGTGAAGCACTGCTGGCCCTACAATTTCCATATGAATATAGGCCAGAATGTTTAGGTATTGATAGATAAGGAAAGTTATGTGCATAGAATAGACACGGCAGTAAATCTGTTGAAACTTCTTGTGGCCATGTAATTAATTATCCAGTATCTAGAAATAGCTAGAGTATCCTATGATTAAAAGGGGAAAGGGAAGTGAGGCTGGAAACAAAATACAATAACATTTAACAGCTTCATCCTGTATTCTCTGAAGCAAATGACAAAGCTTCTAGCTTGTGTACAGGGTTAGGTGTTTTTAAGTAAAAGAAAACAACAGAAATGTTCTTCAGATATTTTAGTAATTGTCAGCTCTCTTGTAAGGTAAAAATTTAGTAGCCAACAGACATCATTTTGCCATTTTAAAGGGATGCAGGATTCCTTTAATTATTAATAATAATTCCTATATTTTTGAGGTCATGTCTTATTCTTTTTAAGCATTGCTAGAAGTATTTTATAACTGTAGTCTTAACTACTTCAGATGCTCCTTTCTCATTTGATTCACCATTCATGTGGGTTTTTTTTTTAGAAAGCATATTGTGATTTGAGTATAAAAATCCTTTAATATATGTAAAAATTTTAGACAGGGAAGATTTTAATGTTTTAATTCAGTGTTAGCAGTGTTCTTTTGAAAAGCAGATTTCAGGAAGCTCCAAACACATTAATGAAGCTTGATCATGTTGCATTATCATTTTTCTTGGTGAGTATATACTGATATGAGAAATATTACCACCATAAAAAAGATCAATTGATGTGCACACATTTTATTACTAACAGAAAAATATTGATGTAGTTATTTAAACTTGACATAATAAAATAGATTTCATGAAGAAACCAAGGCAAGTTATGGCTTGGGGTTTGTGTTAGCTATATTTATGTAATTCACTCCCAGAATTTATTTTTACAAACAATTACAAAAGGAGGGAAATATGAGCAAATAGGCATACTTAAGATGATTGTGGAGCAAAAGCACAAATATAGTAGTCACTTCTGCCTATGGTTCCTTATGAGCGAAGTGTCACTTTTTTTCCTAGTGTTTTTGAAAAAATCATGCTTTCATTCTTTCTTGTTGCCTTTGCTGAATTTAAAATAATTCTTATTTATATAAGCTAAACCAATTTTTTTTTTTAAATAATGAAAATAAACATCATTCACGGTGCTGCCAATGTAGGAAGAACCCTAATGAGAGGTATGGCTAATCATTCTTAATTTCTGTGCCACCAAATGTGCACTGCAAACTTTGTAAAAATACTTTCAGCTATAATACAGTTACCAGTGTTTGAACTGGAATTTTTACTGCACTTTCCTTGTCTAACACTCCTAGATGAGGCATTTCATATTCTGTTTCACTTTGTTGCTAAGCTTCCCCTGATGAGGAGTACACTTCCTAAAGTACAGCACTTAAGAAGCATATTTAAAAACCTTCCTGGTCTTGTGGAAGTTGTAAAAAAGTCAATTAATTTCTTATTTCTTTGAAGACATAGTGCTATTCTACACAAGCAAACAAATAAACTAATTTGCCTGTCTAAAGTGCTTGACAATATTAATTATTGCTTTAGTATTTACCTGAGGAAGAACATGACTGAGCACTCCTGAAAAAGGAGGTAGCATCGCAGAGTAGCTTCAGCTACAGGCATTCTTTTGGGTTTAAGCCTACTGGTTTTGGAAAATGTTCTTCCAATTTCTAGGGGAAAATCAGCACAGATCACAATGAAATGTAATGTACAGTATATGCAAAAAATTATACCAAGAACTGAGAGTGCATTGACTATGCTAATTTTTTTTCCTTCAGATCACAGGCATGAATTTGATAGGAGTGGTTTGCAAGGTGTTGTGTTTTCCCAGCTCTTAGAGAACAGATGTGTGTAGCATTAAGCATTCATATTTGACAACTTTCAAAGCTAAAGGAGTAAATGTGCGTGAAAAAGGAACCACCTTTTTCCATTTTTTCCCACTTAGATGCAGACCTTCCAATTTGATGCACAGTAGGAGATGAGAAAGGTGGTATCTGCAGTGCAGCTACTTGCACAGCTGTATTCTGTGGAGATTTCTTCACAGCTGCCAATCCTGTCTTTCTTTCTTTACAACTTTTCTCTGAAAATGCTTTTTTTGTTGTTGGTTGGTTTGTTTGTTTGTTTGTTTCATGGGGGTTTTGTTTGTTTATTTTTGTTACTGTTGGTGTTCTTGTTTCTTGGGATTTTTTGATAGGGAAGCAAGTTGAGCCTTAAGGTGAGCAAAGAGTGAGATGAAGAAAATAAAGGGATAGTAATCTGCTCTCTAAACACCATCCAGCCCAGTTCAATGCCTTAATAGAAGGGCTGAGGAGGCCCATCAAACCTACCAAACTATCTGTGTTTTGACATGAATTTGCATCTAAGACAAGTTACCAGAAGAAAGGAATCAGCAGTTTAAGTTGAGGCTTGGCTAAGACCTCCTCAGGAAGGCATTTCTGAGGGGCATGACAAAAATCAGGCCAACACAGTGGTGATGGCAGCTTGGTTTTGCAGTGGACCATTTCAAACCACTACTGCCTGGCATTTTTAGCAAAACAGTTGTTTAACCTTGTAAGCACTGAAGTTCATATACATGAATAAGAACAAGAAAATTATGGCTCTGTGTGTGGCTCAGGATGTGGTGAGGAGTTATGCTGCTATTAGCAGTCAAAAGACTCCACTTAACTTTTAATCTGTTTGAGCCAAGTAAAGAAGCCATATCTGAAAAGATGTGTGGTAAAGAGTTTTTTCTTAAATTAGACAGATTAGTGGGTACTGTGATGAGAGATCAAAGGCTTTTCTCTCCATTTGCTTTAATTCAGGAGAAATACATTAAAAAAAAAAAAGTGTGGCTGGTAGCATATGAAAAACAATCTCAAAGTGAACCACCCATGAGGAACAAGTGTATTAACCTTTGTCAACACCTAAAGAGGTTTCAGATATCATCACTCATAGAAAGGTGTGTCTACCTTCCCAGATTTGAGATTTTTTTTTAAAAAAACCCCAAAAGTAGATGAACCCAGAGTAGCCATTTTTTTGTAGCCAGTTTAGTGTGGTTAAGTGTGTTCAATTGTGAACCCTGCAGAACACCTCCTATGAAATAATATATTTTTTCAGGTTTTTTGAAATGGCAGTTAAATATAAGTCAAAGTATGGCCCTCTATTAGCCCTAGTAAAGAAACATGATTTTTATTCATTATCCTATTTTGTATACATTTAAACTCTCTCTAGATTGTAAAATACATGCTACTAATTTAATTAGTGCAGGGAAGAAAAGAAACGGTAATCAAGCAAATCAAAATCCCAGTCTTTCACTTTCTTAATATTAGGATATTAAAACATAACCAGTACATACTAAATCACTGTTTAGGGAATCCCAAACACTACAATCCTGAATTGGCTTTAGCCTGTTGTCATTTAAAAAAAGGCAGTAAAGAGTACTCTTGCAAAAATAAAAAGTTAGATACAGGTCTTAAATTTCTGTGACTGACTACAAATTTCCCTCAAACTTGCACTGAGATCTCCTAAAAGTTTCACAAAATTTCTTCTGAACTGTCTAATATTTGATGACATACTAGGGCTTATTGCTATATTGAAGATTACCAGTCAGGTTAACTTTAGAACAGTCTAAGATGGATGTGGCAAATTAAATCGTTTTTCAAGTCAAAATTTAATGTAACATCTCTTGATTATTACTGAACATGTTTCAGGAGTGTAGGCAAAGTCAGATTTGACAGGACAGATTTACATGCTTGCTTTAGGAGGAAGATAGCAAGTCAAACCTTATCTTAAAACAAGTAAAGAAAAATCTTCAGTGAAAGTTACCCATTTTTACAGGTGCAGGCCTAACTTCTGTGTCCTTAATAGTCTCAAGTCGACAGTATTCTTAAATGCTTCAGTAGAATCACCTCATATTGGTATCTGCTTCAGCTGAAGAACATATGGTTTATTTTCCATACATAATGAACACAGCACATGACCCTGATGCATGTGAAGCAATATGAAATGCTTACACTGAATTGGTATCATAGCAAATGTAGGGTGGGGTGGACATTTGCTGTTGAAGTGCATTGAATGTGCATCTCTGAGAACACAAAGCCCCAGCTGCAGCCACTGATTACATTATTGAAGAAAGTCTCCCTCCATTCACTAATTCATTTAAACAACATTTTTGCTGTGTAGATCAAAGGAATATTTCCTGGTTAAATTATTTCTGATAGATATTTTTACTGACATATTTAGTCTGTTTTTTTGTTGATAGATTAATTTGCAATAGCTATCTTTGGTGCATATAAATTATTTTAACTTACTCAGACAATTGTTTATTAAATACATGTAGCGCTATATTCTCTACCATCCCAATTTGATTCAATGGCTTCTTGTTTGGCACACTGGGTAAAAAAAAATTGGTTTTAACTGGTAGTTTCATTTCTATGCCATTCTCCACTTCCTAACCTTCCAAGAGCTTTTGAGCTGAACAGGCAGGTTTTTCAGTGCAAATTCTATTCCTCACTTCCTGCTACAAAACCAAAAACATATTCATGGAAGCACTTGTTGGAGAAAATATTTGTTTATACTGCAGTGCCACTGTTGGCTTTCTTTTTGTTTCTCTAAAAGTTTTATCTGATTTTGTACTTTTGTTGTTCTGTACCTACAATGTTTCCCAGACCTGTGCATTTTGTGTTCAGATGATGGTTTGATGAATATCCCAACTCACGATTTCCATTCAATTACAAGAGACAATCAGTCTTAGGCTTTCTTCAAAAGAAAAGAAGTGAAAAATACCTCTGTAGCTTTGGAAGAATGGGAGTTTACTCTGGATGTGTGAAACTTGCTTAATGCATTGTTTAGCAGATTTTGCTATCTTTCTTTGTAGAGATTATTTTAAATTAATTTCTGCTAATAAAAAAATAAATTGCAGGGTTGGAAAAGATGGCATGCACATTTTAATTAAAAAATTAGGTGTGGCTGAATAATTTAGGACATTTTGAGTCTGAAGAACCTTAACTCTCTCTTATACATGTAGAAGGAGAAATATGAGAGAGGCCCAAGTAACATTTCACATGAAATCCCAAGTGCCTACATAAGCTCTGAACAGTAACATATATATTTATATACATAATACCTGTTTTCCAAGTAGTGAGTCCTACTTTTACAGCTTAATCTCTCATTTTTAATCCCCCTTATTTTTTTTCTAAGTGCAATAGTGAAATTCCTGACATAATGAACTTTATCTTTGAGAACAATGATGGCACTTCATCCATTTTATCGCTGCCCTATAAATTCATTTTTGCATGATAAATCCAAAAAAAAAAATATTTTCCAGCATAATTTCCTCAGTGTATCTCCCTACTTTATGAGAACTAGACATGTTCTGCCTGAATCAAAACACCTAAGTGGTCCCCAGAATAAATCCTGGGCGATGAAGAAAATCAAGGCTGTCCTTGCAGATCTGTTCCTCACTTCTAGTGAAATTTTGGGCATTGACCAGTTTTTTGGGTTTTATTTTGTTGTTAAATGATAATAACACCTTTGATGAGGCCTTATGGTGTGATAGTTTTCAAAGAGTAGATCTGCAGATACTGATGAATTCCCAAATGTGCATATACTGTGGTCCAAGTTAAAGAAGTGCATTCATTATCCAGCATCACAGAGGTCTTGTCAACAATTTTAGAGTGAAACAGCATCAGACTGTGACTGTACTGGTCCTTTCAATGGAAGATGTGAAGCCCATTTGGCAATGGGCTATTAAGTATCATTGTCTGATATCTAAAAACAGGGAATTGTAATAATGAGGGTTCAGGTCAGCCAACGTTCCTTGCAGATATACTCTGAACAGGAATTTCACTGCCTGCTTTCAAACACAATTAGTAGTTACTTTAATGTTACTGACATTTAACACTGGAAATGGCAGGGCAGAATTCTGAACAAAAGGAATAAGGCTTACTATCTTTTATAATTTTTTTTTTAGTAGAAAGGAAGCTATGAAATGTAGAGGAGGAAAAATATAATTTCATCCTGTAATGAACTTGTAGACAAAAACTACTCAGGATACTGGACATAGAGTAAGGAATGTAGGCTCCCTCCAGGGAAAAGAAAAAAAAGCATGACTTTATCCATAGGAAATGAAGGGAATAGGGGTGTGTTGGTCCTGAGATGCTTCAGTCAGTATGTTCAGGATTCAAGGCATAGGGGTATTCCTGGGTCCACAGCCACTCCGATGAGAGGACGTTTATCTTCCATGTTAGAATGATGGCCCTTACTTCCGTGTTTACATCACAAATTAGAAACAAAAATATTTACACCTGGAATGCTATGTTTAATTTTATTATGTGGGTGTCCGTTTTAACCTCTGTTACTTACCTTTTCTCCAAACTTTACTGGCTGTCTGCCCTCCTTTTAGGAGAACATGTCAGCTGGTAGCAAGTGTTCCAGTGCTGCTCTCTACTTGCTTTTCATCTACCTGGTGAAATTCATTCACTCTTCCTGTGCAACAGTGCACCTTTGATGGGAGGGTGCAGTAAACATCTCCATGGTTCAGTCTGCAGATAGTTCTGGCTCTTGATGTTAGTTGCTAATGCTGATTCTTCTGGTAGCTGCAGCCTAGAGACCAGGACAATCACTTACATTTGGTTTCAGGGATAGTTCATTGTACTATTTATTAAGTAAACATTTGATTGCATGGACCATGCCTGTAAAATAATCTACTGACACAACTATTTTCTGGAAGTATTTTAATTACTAATTGAAATTAGAATTTGAAATATTCAGATTAGAATTTGAAATATGTTATTTTTCTCATTCAGATGATTGACTTTTCTTAACCTTTTTTCCCACCTCATTCTAAAATGAGCAAGCTCTTGTTCTGTCCAAATTATTAAAACTGTAATTTTGAGCACTATAGACAGATTTAACATATACGAGATAACTTCCACAATGTGATTCTACCTAAATACTTAATCTTGTCCTTGAGGAATACTAAAGGCAAAAGCATACTGCAAGAATAATCCCCAATTCTTAGTAGATACTTTTTATTTTTTAAGTAACAGGCATTTAAAAAATTAATTACCTAGCAGTGTGTTTAAAATATTTTTTCTCTTTTTTTTTTTTTTAATACGAACTTTCCATCTTGCTTTAGTGATTAGAAGGGTACTACGCCAGTGAAAATTACCTCAATTTTTAATATTCATAGTAAAATACCTGGATGGTTTTGCAGGGCAACATAAGGTGACTTAGTATACAAATCCCAGTAAAAAATGTATAGTTGTATTCATTGTTATGGGTCCAGTGACTGGCCTAACAAAAGCTATGTAAAATGACAGTGACAACACCTGGTCCACCATCCATTGGAATGAATGAGTTTTATATCAACCTTAACAATGAATGAGCTGTGTTTACCCAGTTTTGGAAACTAACCTCCTTCCTAGGATCCCTTAGCTTTGTTCATTTCCTCTTCATCCCACTCTAGCATTGACAAAAGGGGACACTGAGGTGTAACTCACCTTAAAGGCAGTAAATGATTGACTACAACGTTTTCCTACAAAGTTCACAGCTCCCTCAAGGACAGACAAATCCACTGAATGGCACAGAACTTGGGCCAATTAAGACTCAGCTCTAATTCCACTAAAACCAAATTTTTCCTCTAGCTTAAATGTGAGCTGATCCAGAGCTTAGAAATATAAACTGCAAATGTTGTTCTCTGCAAGTGATTGCTTCCAACTGTTCTTTTAACTAGCTCAGGTCACAGTCAACAATTAGCAGTGAAGTTAATAGGCTGATTTCCATTTTCAAAATGAGTAGTAGTGAATCTTGTTCAGCATTTTGGTTTTATGGCCAGTTTTAGCACTGTAATCTTACAAGTTTGTTCCATTAATCTGGCTAGGGACAGGTATAGAAAAAGTAAAGGAGGATCAAGTTGTGTTGTAATTGGAAGCCACAGTGAACAGTCTTGGAGTCAGATCCAAGCCCATTTTCTCTGTCACTGGATCTAGGTTAGAAAAGTCTTATGACCTTTTTCCACAACTTTTTCATGTTCCATTAACAATTAAGCTCTGAACTGTCCACTGTGTGAGTCATATTCATATAAATGAGAGAGTCATTCATGAGATTGAACTATCATTCAAAATCAGGTACATGCTGGCTAAAGATGCTGATATCTGTTATCAAGAATTATTAGATGCATATGTAACTTCAAGACATCTCTAAGTTTAGGTTTGTATTTTTAAACAGACCTGTGATATTTTTTTACCTCTTTTAGCAAATAAGCTTTGAGTGCTCTCAAGTGAATTTGCATTACATTTGGCTGATGCAAAAGTGAAATGCAGTTCCTCTGGAAGATTCAATGACAGCAAGTAGGACATATGGTTACCAGGGAAATGGAGCATTCACTCGTCAAATGCTTGGTTGACTTGTATAATAAATAGTTCACTGAGCATATGAATTGTAGCTGGAAAAATGATTAATCTTATGGCACTATTAAGAAAAAATCCAAATCAATTCATGTCAATAATAAACCTTACATCAAATTTGTCAGTGTCTCCAAAACTATTACAAAATTCAGTTCCATGTAAGTCACTTTGCAAGTGTTGATGCACGATTGGAAATCAATGACAACTTCAATGAAGTTCTGTCTATGTATATGAGAAAAAATTTTCAAGTATTTAAGGGATTAAAACACAAAAAATGAATTTTAAAATACAGTTATCCACACATTTTTTTGATTTGGAAGTGCTCAGCTGTAACATAGACCTAAAAACACTTATGAGAATTCAACAGCTCCTGTTAACCTTGACTTACATGAGCTCTCTTTTTTCCCTTTCATCAAAAAATTCTCTAGTTTACAGAAAATTTATTTAGTTTATACCTGTACATTTTGCCATTGGGGAAAAAAAAAAAAAAAAGTAGATATTTCCATTTTCTCTAAGGAATTTCTTATAGCTTTCAAGTTATATACCTGCCAGTTTTTCCATTGAAAAAAAAATAATCTTGTGTTTACATGTCTATGTGCTATATAAATAAATAATTTATATTATGCTAGAATATAAATAAGTTTCCTGTTAAATGCATAAACAAAGGGGTGAAATATTGAAGCATATTGATTAGTAGTAAAGCCAGTATGAAAAAGAAGAGTTTTTAAAATGTCTGTATCCTTCTCACAAGTAATCTTTCATCTTACCTCATAAAAAGATGCTCTTTAATGGTTAAAGTAATTGAGACAGGTTATGTGTTTAAAAGAACCTGTTAGGAAATCTAAACTTCCACACAGGCCTTTCAATCAAATTCAGAGTTTCTGAAGCATCCTACCAAGGTATAGCTAAAATTGCTATGACGATTTATGTTAGCAACGCATGTAAGTTTTCTATTAAAGATTTCATTTAAATAGAGATTGAATTAAGAACATATTCATGCAGAAAACCCCTGTGCACTGGGTAGTTAAGAAAAACAAACAAATATCAATTTCCTCTGTAATGTTTTGTTACCTATAGCTATTGCTACCAAAGAACTCCTGGTGAGCAATAAAGGACATAATATTATATATCTGAATAGGAAGATCAGTCTTGAAGAACAATGAACTTCAGTAACCATATATTTAGAGAGAGAGAGTTCACCTCCAATATATAATAATTCACTGACTGGAAGTTAGAAGCAGAAATGGAGCAAGTTTGCAGCATAACAGCAAACAGATAACCAGGAACTTCTAGAGATTTTTCCAAAACAAAATCCTCAGTATCAAAATTCGCTGAGACCCACTTTGTTTCCAAATACATTATACCTTGGGAAAGAAATATTTTTTAAATTCTCTGTTGAGTCTGAAGGGGAGACTGGTTGCACTTTGCTGCAAAAATCCTGGAGCCACTGGTAACCCTGTAGGTGGGGAAAAGAATGGGGCCAAGTACTTGGCAGCTTGATCCATAGACCTGATTTTTCTCTTTATACCTTCATATGGAAATAACTAAATTGTTAGCCAAAGATCAGTGTTTCCAAGAGAGCAGGGCTTTCTTTGCTCCAGTCCTCCAAAACATGCCTCTTTTATATGGCTGAATTCAGATTATTCAGTTACATCATCAGATAGCAGAGACCACGAAAAAGTGGACATATTTTTGGCGCTAAATAGAATTGGGCTCTCTGTCGAAGCCAAAAGAAACCCAATCTGTGTAGATCTCTGAAAGAGCAGTTTAACAAACATAGCCTATCAGACTGAAGAAGACAGCCAGGTTCATGTCACAGCAATAATCCTTCTCAGGTGCTGCTGGTTAAACTGTCAGGCATACCGATTTTGCTGACATTTTCTCAGCATTTCAGCTGAAATTGCCTTTTCAGTCCATGACATTTATTACCCTGTTAAAACTTGAATGCTATTATCAAGAAAAAGGAACCTCTCCTTTCCTGTCAGAGGTGAAGCTTGCTGCTCCTCATGTTAATTATCAGCACAGGTTTTGCAGAGTATCTTGCAGGGCCTTCATCATTAATTTCAAAGCCATTAAAAAATATCAAAAATTCTAAGTCATACATGGATGCCCTGAGCACATTTTCTTGACCATACTTAAGTCATCATAAAGAACTAAAAGGATTCTCATAAGCTAAAATAAGTTTTTCTTTTCCTAGTTTTGCCCAGTTTATATTCCCAGGGAAAAAGAGGTTCTGATGTTGAAGGCAGTAAAGTAATGGGATTTTTCTTCTAGTTACCGCAGACAAAAGCTGTAGCATATTGATTAGTTTAGAGATGTTATTTGGCAGAAAAGATTCCAATAGCTGTTGAAAATATAGGAAGAAAAGGAGTAAATTATAATTTCTGGGTTTTCAGTAATTCCCTGCTAACAAAGACGTTCTTTGGAGTCTCAGGTAAGTGCTGGCAGCATCTCTTTGTAACTCTTCACTCCATGTCTTTAGAAAGTAAAATGTAGATGTTAATCTAAAACCATTTGTGATGTATCATGGGCCATATGCAGCAGCATATGTTGCTAATTCCCCTGTCAGTGTTGTTTTTTCTACTTTCCACCCAAAGTGGCTGCTTGACACTGAATTTTATAAAAACACTGTCTAAAAACTTGGAATGTTCCTTCACCTAGTCCTACTGCATGAAACAGCTATTTTACAACAATGCATAGTTTTAAAAGAGATTTTCAAGTGCAGTGGGGCTACTTCTTACAAATAAATTAGAAAATAAAAATTAAAATTGAGAGCACAGTACACACCTGTAAAGGTTCTGCCCTGGATCCTGCATTAGTAAATAAAAAAAGGAAAGAAAGTTACTTCATTTTTCATACAGCACAGATCAAAATCTATTGCTTTCTCTCTGCATTCACTGGTGATTTGATTTTTTATCATTACTGCAATCAAATACCTCCCTCCTATCCCATTACTCATCTCTCCTGTCATTAGTCAATGGCATACTGTGGAGCTTCACCGCAAGCAAGGGGAAAGATGTTGAGTGAGAATATCTCTCTTTTCCTTTCACTTCACACATCTGCACACTTTGCTTAATTTTTACTTTTAGATAATCAGATTTTTATCCATTTTTTAGCGGCTGAAAAAGTGTAAGTTAACACTTCTGTTCTTTGATCTTGAATCTGCAAACATATCCATGTCTCGTGGGGTACAAAACTGCATGAGGAAAAAACATACATGAAGTATTTGAGACCTAGATACTTATTTTCCAACTGTGTTTTTTCCTGTCTGATTGGATCACTTCTCATTACTCTTGTGACAGTGTTTCATTACAGTTTGGTATGAGAAAGGAAAGGTAATGTAGTTTCCATATGTCTTGTACGTTTGCGTGTTCCTGGTATTTGTATGCTAGAATGCATTAATACACTACTGTTTGTAGTCAAAATTATCATTTGACTGTTTTGAAACATGAGGTTCTCTCATTATAATATGGTTCTATCTTAAAGCAGATGAAATTTATGTCAAGAATATGGAGATTAGAGGGTTAATCTAATGGGTTAGGTGAGCTAACCCATTCCATATAAGATTAACAGAGGAAGAAACTGAAAATGCATGCAACACTGATATGAAAATGCTAAAAATATAAATACCCAAATTTCTTGTTTTAAATTATAGATCTTCTGAAACTTTAGCATGCAGAACCTTGTATTGGGTGACATGGTTTGGTAGCAGGGGTCTACAGGGTTGGCTTCTGTGAGAGGCTGCCAAAAGCTGTTGGAACCAACACCAGCTGGTGCCAAGATGGAGCTGCCACTGGCCAAGGCTGAACTCAGTGATGAATGGTAGCACCTCTGGGATAACAAAGTTAAGGAGGAAAAGAAAAAAAAACAGTGGCTGCAGCCAAAAAAGAGGAGTGAAAATTCGTGACAGGAGCAGCCCTGCAGACACCAAGGAGGGGCAGGAGGTGCTCCCGGTGCCCCAGCAGAGATTCCCCTGCAGCCCATGAGGTCCACAGGAGTGCAGAGTTCCTTCTGCAGCCCATACAGCAGGTGGGTGCCCAAAGGAGGCTGTGATGCTGTGGGCAGCCCATGCTGGAACAGGCTCCTGGCACTCATGGACCCATGGAGAGAGGAGGCCATGCTGAAGCAGGTTTGCTGGTAGGACGTGTGGTCATGTGAAAGAGACTCTTGCTAGAGCAGTTCTTAAAGAACTGCAAACCATGGAAAGGGCTCACACTGGAGATGTTCCTGGAGAGCTGCCTCCTGAGGGAGGGACCTTAGGCAGGAGCAGGGGAAGAGTGTGTGGAGTCCCGATGTTCGTACTGTCTCAGAGGGGATGAAGCTCACTGTTTTTTGTGTCAGCTGCCTCTGACTTCTGGGATCTTACCTGCTCATCTCAAAATCGGTATACACAAGTCCACACTGAGAATTTCAATACCATCTTCCTGTTTCTCTGGTTTTTCCCTACAATATGAGCAACATTCATGTCAGAGGCTAGCCACACTTCCATGAGGTGGATGCATTTTCACTATGAGAATAAAATGGCTATACAATGGCAATTGAATATTTACTATCCTGATGATTACCAGCACCAAGCATTTACAGCAAATAAGCGAAATTACTCCCACAAATGTTGAAACATATGCAGGTTTTTTTCTCTTCCTCATCTTCAGTAGCCACGCACAAGGAGCTAAAAGGGTTAAAACTAACATTTCATTCTCTCTGTGTGACAGAGAAACCATTTAGCTAAAGAAAATTACAATTAATAATGCTTTGAGCTTTCCAAATTACCTGCAAATGCATTTTGCTGCAGAGCATGTCAAAAATCTCAAGGCTTTCAATACCCAGAGGCTGGGCAGGCAAGAGGAGGATGGTCTGGTAGGAGGAGGCTTGCATGGGTAGCCCAGCCAAGCATGATGTATTATACTGCACTCTGCTGATCCTGTTCTGGGAAGAGGGTTGGATATTACTCACTGTGGGTCTCAGACTAGTGAAAGCTATATTTTTTTGAAGGGGCAGATTAACAATCAGAGGACTTTTTTTTTCCTGTTAGCTTGATAAGAGGGTTTTTTTTGGTGTTTATCATATTTGTTTAAAACTCCTCTGTCAGGCATTTTGAATGTTAAAATAAACTGTGAGGAGGTGGGCAAGTGGTGAAAGAATAAATAATAAAAAGATGTGCATGAGAAAGACAAATTGAGATCTCTGTCATGTTTCACAAAAAGTGCAATAAAAAAAGGTGTAAAAATGGTTTTTAAAAATCTGCTAATTTTAAATGTTTCCCTACTTCTGGTGGATTTTTCCAATAGCAAGATTTTTTTTTTTAATTAATTCTTACATAATTGTACATATTTTAAGTGGATCCACCATGAGTATATTTTTTCAAGCTTTCCCCCCAAAATGTTTATTAATATGTAATAAATATAATTGTTTATAAAGTGAATAAAAATGATGATACATTTTTAACAATATTCTAGTCCTTTCAGAAATCACAAATAGGAAATCAGAAGTAGAAAACCCTATGATGTCTGTGAGTTCTTGACATAAAGTACATTGAATAGCATTATTTATTGTCTTTATCATAGTTTAGTCCCTCACAATATTAGAAGAAATTTAATTTATTACTGACTCATTCAAGCTTTTAGGCTCTTCTTTTGTGTTCTATAGAGAAAAGATGCTACTGAATACACTTTAATCAAATTCTGTTCATTCTTTTAGAGGTCTTTGCTTTTTGTTGAACCCAGAAAATAAGTTTATAGAAATACTCTATGCTGTTTCCTACCTATATAATGCAACTGCATCACAGATCTCATCTTTGTTATTGGCAAAAGCATTTAGCTCTTCAGCATTCAAACTTTAACGCTGAAAAAGCTTGCAAAAAATTACATTTCTGTAGAAGGGTGAAAGGGCATAAGTGCTTTCTTTGGTCTGTTAGTACTATGATGCATGAGGTGAGTGGTTAGATTGCTAAGGTTTATGCCTAACATATCTTTAGTCTAATAAGCAAATGAGGTCAGCAATTAGAGAGCTGAAGGGAATCCGTGCATGATCCTAGCTATGTGGTAAAGGTTATAAGGAAAAAAACCACAAGTGAAAATCTTTGCATTAGCCTTGAATTGCAGTGATGAATTGCCAAGGAAGAAAAAAAAAAGAAAAAATAAAAGCTGCTACAAAACTTCCTCACAGAGGACAGAAAAGCTATTTGATCAATGGCTCTGATCATTGCAGTGGCTGATCAGCAGGGTAATGACATGGGAAATTGCATATTCATTGAACACATCCCACACATCATCTGCTAAACTGGCCTCCATCTGGCAGGTGGGGCTGGCAGGGAAGTGGGGGTGCTCTGCTATCTCTTGGGGGAGTCACCACAGGCTGCCTCCTTGGTGCCAGCAGAGCCTGAGCAAGCAAACAGCACAGACTCAATCCCTACCACTCCTTGAGGCTTTAATCCTCATTTTGCACGGTAGTGTACAACTTCTCTGGCTTCTCCATCAGCTGCAAACTAAGCAGGATAGATGGTCTAAACCCCTTGAGCCACTCATGAGCCATCATCTTCAGTAGTCCTGGAAATACCTCAGAGTGTTCTATAATCTGGTTTCTGGACACGAATCACGAAGAGAGGAACATAGTATAAAGGGATAAAAGAGAAGCTGTCTTTAACGAGCACATGGCTCTCTGTCATAACAAATTACCCTGTGATGTTCATGATTAATTGTGCTGCCACTTGTTGTATGGCAGTACAGCAATGCAAGCCAAATAGGCACAATGCAAGACTGTCTGCAAAATTAGTAGGCTTTTTAAATGTAATATTTATCACTGTCTGCCAGATGTGACAATCCTTCGACATATATGTGATCTTGCCTGTGGTGTCCTGAATGAAAATGGATCATATCACCAGTCCTGGTTCAGTGCTGGGCCAATGAACCTATGCAAGCTGATGAGCCAGAAGGTGCTACAAATTAAAATGAATTTGTGCCAATCTCTCTTGAGCTATTTGTGATATTATTGTGTTCCACTCTGTCTCTTTTTAAGATATTCTGTCACCATGCTTTTCTATGTGCGTCATCTTCTTTTATTCTTTGCATACATTTTCTTGCAATTGAGATCTTTCTTTCTTGTACCCAGTACTTATATTTTGCACCTGTTTCCAGACTAAATGTGGTGCTATGAAAACTGAATCACAGTAGCACCACAGAAATCCCAGTCCAAAGAATCCAAATCTTTGTTGAAATCAAAGTATCGGTTATGTGTGAAGACTGCAGATCAGCCCCAGCTACTCTGCCTCTTGGGCTTACAGCATGATCACTCTACATCAGGTAATAAGCTATTGAGAGATATATTAAGAAAAGCATATAGTCTGAACAAAATGTTTCTAAACTACCACGTCATGCTGCCTATTAATACCTCATCACCTGCTGTCTTCCATTATGTTGCTTTTCATTATTTTTCAAGGGAAATTTCTCAAAATTTTCTGAGATTTTTTTCAGAGGTGAATTTAAAAATTAGGTCCATGATGGCAAGTTATGTTTCTAGAATTTTATTAAAAATTCAGATAGCCTTTGGAGATTTGGGTGTTGATGTTTACTGAGCTTTGATCTCCCTGGGGTCCTACCACAGGGAGGATAATCCAGACAAAGTGTACTTTTGAAAAATTCTCTTTCTAACATTAAGGGAGGCTATAACTTCAGGTTCTGGAGTAGACACAAATGTTTTTGCTCTCCAACCCGCCTAACTGCACAACCACTGAACATGTTTTCCACTCCCTGGAAGAGCAGGTCAGTAACAGAGGGATATGGTTTTGTCTCAGTGTTGTAGGCACTGTGCAGCTATGCTGAAAGTCACATCATCTGCTTTTGCACAACTGTGTCTGCAGACCTAGGAGGGTAAAGTTTTTAATGGTCTACTTAGCAGAAGAATATGGTGCTTTCAACGAGTAAACTACAAAAAATCAGGACAAAGTGGTTTGCAGAGTTGTATAGTGTAGCAAACTAGGACTGGCTTACACGGACTAGTGAGACCATGGCCTACCTAGAAGAAATTCAGCTTGTAATACTTTGGTCAGTAAAAATTATATAAAGGACTATGTTTTTCTGCTCAAAACAGTTATTGAAAAAAATCTATTTATAGAGAGAGGTTTAGAATAATTATTGCAGCTCAGAAGTTTATCTGAGATGAAAGAGATGTGTTTTTAGGAGAAACACTGAAGCTCTGTTTCTGGAAGTAAATGCATTATGTAGCGTATTAATGGAGGGCATAACAGCAACAAGTGAAAAGCAGCAAAGAAAAAATTCAGGACAAAGAGTTGTAAAAATAGTGACCCAAGTTCTTCCCTGGATCTCTTTTATTTTTTTTTTTTCAATTAACTGGGGGAACCACTAGTAGTGCAGTAGGAAAATGTTCAGTACTTAGAGATGGACATTAAAGGATTCATAAGAATTATCTGTGACATCACTTAACTTTTTTAATACCTGAAAAAGTAAATTCCTTCTGTCTGGAAACCTTAAGTTTACTCCTTTCCAGAATTATTTTTCCATAATGAATGCTTGAATTATTTGGTTCACAGATGTCTGGTTTACCTATGGACCATGACACTTTTAATCTCTGGAAATGCACCAAAGCTGACTCCAGTTCATATTATTTTTTCTGCAGCTAAGAGCTGTGAAATAAAAAATTATTAATTCTGGATACATGACACTTTGTGTAAGTTAGGAAACAATTCACCCATGCCAGTGTTCCACTACTAAGGGAAACGATGAAATGTGTGTTTAATAAATCCAAGCCCATTTTTGAGCTTTCTCATTTGATCCACTTCATATTACTCCCAAGGCAAGAAAGTAACAGCTCAGTTTTATGAATATAGCAGCACACCTTTTATTTAATAAAAACAAAGAGAAAAAGTAATTCTGTCTTTCTAATGCACAATGAAGAAACAAGCAATAATTTTATAAAAGGATCCAGGCCAGGCCACAGCTTTCAACCCACAAACAGGACATTCAGGTTCACTGGCCTTAAGAGAGTTTAAGTGCATCTCTGTCTTCTTGGAAAGTTGTCTTACCCCTTGGCAAAAGGCTACTCTGAGACCTGAGGGCCATTGCTTCCCTCATCTGCTGGAAATCTAGCTGCAAAATCTTCAGATTACTTTGGGCTGAAAAAATGCATCAGACTGTTGACTTGATATTCATTTAAAAAATGGGAGAGATGGGCTCAGCTAGGCTTTATAATTAATTTTAATTAATTTTATGCAACTTAATCTTCATTATTAAGTGCTGAAACAGTGTTTCAGAACAGAGTGTGTATGTAGAACCCACAAAAGCTGCAGACCGCTGTCTTGCTGTATCCCTTTTTCTCTGCGAACCCTGGCTTCTGTCCTGTATTGTGAGGAGGAAAAGGAAAGATACAGTCAAAACTGAAATGCCTTTGGGTGTCCAGGCAAGGGGGCTGAAAGAGCACATTGGGAACAAGAGGTATCTCTGGAGACTGTGTGTTGCAGGGATAGTTTGTAGTTGACTGGAAAGATTCTGAATGTGTGACCAAATCTTGTATAAGGTTCATAAGCCTTGCCTTGGATCTGTATGAGTTACATATTACTTAATTTTAACATGGTCATGATTTTAAAATGCTTTTTAGACAAGCAAAGAGACCTTACAAATAGACGTGACATAATTGAAAAGGTATTTTTTGTTGGGTTTTTTTTTAAACCTACTGAACAATATCTTAGCTGGAGCTCTCTAGTAAAGTATTGACCTACTTGTCCAAAACTATTAATATCCTTTTACCCTTAAATATCCTTATTCCAAGATTAGCTAGATCCCAGGATGCAAATGACCACACTTCACTGAAATATTTTATGTTCTCCCACGCAACCCTGACGCATGTTTTCGTAAAGTTGGTTTGCATCATTCTTGGGCTATCCTCAAGGACCAAGTCCTGTCACTTTTGCTCAGGTTTGTGATGCCTCACTTTGAAAAAAGTTGCATTAATTTTGAGTGCTTCTTCTTTTCACATCTCTCCTGAGCTACAAAATCACAGAGTCTTTCAGCCACATACTTGACGCTGACAGCAATTAAATCTGAGAAGTTCTGCCAATTCCTCCTTCATTCCTCCAAGTGTGTTGATTTCACTGTGAGGTGGGATGTATGGTCAGGCTGTGCACAGCCCAGAGCAGGAGACAGTCTGTCTGGCAGCCCTCCAGCGCCTCGCTGCCTCAGGTTTCCTTTCCTGTTTCCTTATCTTGCATGTAAAAATTACTTTCTTCATGTGATATACCATGTTCAGACATTGCAGAGATGAACACCAAGGAAATACATTATGGAAAAAAAATACATATGTGAGTGGAACAGCAGCTGTTGCCAGCCCTTCTATCTGTGTCTGGGTTTTGCTGCTACTTGTGGGAAGCAATGCAGAAGGTCCCATTATGCAATGCACAGCCGTAGGTTATGTAAATCAGATGCAGTAAAACTTGACACCTAGCAAAGCATAACTTTGACCCTGTTCCAAATAGGTTATTAAACACCACAGTAATTTTCCCTATAGCACCGAAGTCTGAATCAATCTTAATATGAACATCATTTACCCTGGTGTAACTCTATTGATTTAACACAGTTTTGCATCAATGAGGGCAGAAAAGGGTCATGAAATTAGCTGCAGGTGACTTGGTAGTGTATAATCCACTCTTAAACACTAAGTATAAATGACCAGTTTCATATTTCGTTAAGCAACCTTCACTCATTTTTTTTAAATAAAAAGAATTTTAGCGGTATTTAGTATGTTTCAAAAGAATGTTGCTCTTTACTCAGATGCCCAGCAATGGCTTTAGTTTGCAGTGATTATGGCTAATACATATAATCCTGTTAGAGAAACAGGGGGCTCACTGGAATTTATTAATCTGAGAAACTAAATGCTATCTAATGCCACAATATAAATGTACTGCATTTGGAACAACCCCTAAGATACAGTTTTATTGTGCAGTCATCTGATTCGTACCTAATCTGAAGCGAGAAAAATGTAAGAATGAGCCCTGACATTTTCTCCTTATTTATAATTATCCTCTTTCAAATTCCTTGTGATTATACTCATTAAAGTTTTCTTTCAGTTTGTCTTTAGCTGAAACACATTTCTCAGTTATAGAAGTTGACTTTATTCTGTCATTTCCTTCTTTCGTAAGCATATATTTAATGTTTATTTATAAGGATGAAAGTGAATTTTATTACAATGCAATCACTGACAGGGCTATTAAAAACTGCATTCTCTCTCAGCATTTTCCTGACATCGCTGAATTTGGGTTCTCTGAACACAAGAGATAGAGCTTTACTTGTGAATAAATTTTTCACGTTTCTTCTAACAAACAAGAATGCACAGATGTACATATATACATTTAAAAAGTCATGACATTTAAAAAGTCATGTCCCCAAATTTAAAGCATTTTTCAATAGATTACAGGCAGAAGATACAGACAGTGATGAAAAACCTTATGGTAAGTCTTAAGTTAAAAGTCAAATCTGTAAGTAGTGAGATCTTAAAGTACAGGCAGAGAGGACAGAGAAAGAATAGAAATGTCTTTCCCAGGTGAAAAGGAGCAATATCTTGGCAGCTCTCACAGTGAAGCACAGATGTTAAGATGTTAAAAAGATGTTAGATTCCTGGCTCTCCTACTCCAGAGATCCTGAGGCTGTGATACCAGCTATGGCTGTAACATTACTAAACCCTCAGTAAGTATGGTGCGAGAGGAGGACAGCAAACCAAATGCAGAAAATGGGGAGAAAACAAAGCACCACTTTGCCATCAAAGCCCACCTTGGTCTCCTTCACTGAACACCTGAGCGCGTTCCCTCCGTTTCAGGATGCGTGTGCCCACCCCACCCCAGTTCCAGCGGTGCCCCAGAGGGATGTGCCGAAGCGGTGCCAGGGTTTCTGGCGCGGTTTGCCCCCCAGAAGCCGCAGCCCCGCGGCTCTGCTCCCCCACACGTGCAGGACTGTGCTGCCCCAGGGCAGCCCGGAGCCACGGCAAACCCTCCGTCTGGGGTCTGAGCCTCTCGGCTCTGCCTTTCAGAAATGTTGGATTAACGTTTTAAATAACAACCGTGCTAATGAACATCTGGGAACTAGGCAGCTCTGTGAAATCGAAGGGTTGCTGTTCCATTTGACTGAGAAATGTGCTGCAGTCTGATCCTTCTGACTCTGAGCAAGACACTGCAGCTCAGCTCATGATTTCCAAGATGTGTTGCTGTAGACACCTCCTTCCCACTGACGAGGGGAACAGAAGGGATCCCATAAATTCTGCATGCACACCCTGACTGCCAAATCTCTTCTAAGGCTTCCTTGATTAGTCTGTGGATTCTTCAACAGATTATAATATAATCTAAAATATCTCCTACTTTACCAACAGGGTTCTGCTATCCCGTATGATCATTAATAAATGTAAAAAATTATTATTTTAAACAATTTCTCCTTTAATTCGTAGATATTCTTTAAAATTAAAAACTAAAACCATGAAGTATATGAATAAAACCACTGTGTTGTTATTCTGTTCTTCAACAACTTTCCTGCAAATAATGAGGACAGGAAATAAATTTGCTTCATTTCATTAGCCTGTACTTGCAAGAAGTTACAGTCTCTGTGGTTTTTTTCACCAAATTAAAGTTAATTTCTTTAATTCACTATGCCAATACACATTCATTTTGCAGCTTTCTAATATTTTAAAATCCAAAATTACATTGTTAAGTGCTTAGTTACATTTTAATTCTGAGACCTACAAAAGTAATTTCTTTTGTTTACAAGTCAACAATTCTGATATTGCATTTCCAGCCATCATGTTTTCTATTAAAATTATGGAATTGCCATCAGTAAGCCAATATACATATATATTTCACATACAGAATATCTCCATCTCTAATGTAATCTATATTTTTCATTACTGAAAAGGATCTGTATTTCTTTCCTAAATATAGGTAAGCCTTTCTGGTTTACCTAACATTGTCTAATTATACACAATGAAAAACTGCATATAAAAAGCATTTTTATAACTTGTGACTTAATTGAGTTTACTTTTAATAAATAAATCCATTCCCAAGGCTATTCTAGGTTCCTACCAGATTTCTATTTCTCGTGAAAAGGAGGAGAGTGAGAGAGGTAAAATGGTTTTTTCCCACACTTCCTAAGTTCCATGTAATTTTGTCTGTGAAAAAAACCTTGAGGAAGTTCCTAAAAGGAAAGGGAAGCTTTGAAACTTTGAATCACAGAACAAAAAGAAGATAGGCCTAGGGTCTTTCTACAACTGCCTGAGCTCTCCTGATGCAGTACGTCACACACACACAAACACACACTTACACCTTGATCAGAAGGCATGAACTAAACCTCTATTTTATTTGAAAGTCTGACTCCAATATACAGTATCTCTAAAAAGGCCAGGGATTGGGGGAGAAGGTTGACACCTCTCCCCATCCCGTTGGTCAGGACAACTGTCCATCAGCTGTCCATAGCTCTAAGACAAAGAATGAAAACTATCTTGAAACTACAATAACATTGGCCAGTGTTTAGAGACCAGAGCGTGAGAAAGAACCTAAAACATGAAACAGTGAAACAGAAGAGAAGGCTGAAAAATCAGGGCGACACTCTCCTTCTGAGAAGTCAGGGCTAAAGGGCTTCTTCGGGAAGAATGTCAGTGTCCTACCGCTGCCTTCCCCAAGGATGTTGCTGTTGTCAATAATATGTGAGCAGAAAATTATACAAGGACCTTTAGTTTCTCTTGGAAGTTCCTTTCATGGGAATTTCCTCAAAAAATAGAAAAAACATAATTCCCTGAAAATTGAAATCAGAGCTGAAGTCCTGTGTTATTCAGGTTCGTGCTTCTTTCCTCATTCTCTGTAAAGGAAATTAAAGCAAGAAAGGGGGTGGGCTGAAATTATCAATTGAAAAGGCCGTAAGTGGATTTTGGACTGGAAAAAATGCTCAAATATTGGCAATCCTTAAAAATATATCAAGAAATTTGATCATGAGCTTAGCTACCAAAATATCATCACCACTTAATGCCTTTGCCTCTTCACCATACTTTGCCATTTGAATAACTATTCTTACATTTCCAGTTCTTCTCTTGCCTAGATCTTTGATATATATTGCACTTCCTATTTTAACTTTCCTAATCAAAATAACTTCACAACTCTCCAAACCCTCCTACACTACTGAGCCCATTTCCATCACCTGAGGTTTTTTTCTGCCTTACTTTCCCAATGCAAGTCAGATAAATTAGTTCTTAAACTTGGTAGATATATTTCTGATAGGTGGATTTTTTAAGGTTCTAACTATTCCTTTTATTTTCCAAGACTGCCACTTCTGATTTTTTTCTATGTGGTGCTACTTTGGCAGTGGCAATGCTGTATGTAATTGTGTTTTTCCAATGTTTTTCCATACACATTTAGTGCTTCAAGAATGATTAAAGAAGTTAAAATAATGACCTTGCCAACTTGAGTGGTCACAAACACTTGTGCCTCCAGTCTAAGAAAGGAAGGTTAATCAGTCAAAGGCAAAATACTGCATTACCAAACTCAGAGAGAAAATCATTGTTTTAAATATTGCTTGATAAGGCAAGAAAGAAGAGTGTTCAGGTGTGCTGATACACTTCAGTTGAATAATGTTAACAAGCATGCATATTCAAAGTCCTCCCTAATACACTACAGAAACAGTCCCTAAACCTACAATTAATCCAGGAGGAATAAGCAATACTAATACCTAATTCTGTTTTTAGTAAAATTTAGCAACTGTTCATAGCTAGTGTCAAATTCAAGCAATAAAAAATCACATTCTTGATCATAATATTTTAACTAGGATGTAAATTAGCTCTAAAATTTTTTCAGTTAAATAATGCTGCCAATGAAAAAAGATATCTTCAGGAGTGTCTGGGATTTGGGGTTTTTGTTGTCTTGTCTCTTCTTCAAATCAAGAAGTCGTGTTATATGGACAACCGAAATGTTGTTTTTACAGTCTGAACATGGATTTGGCTTCATAAAACAGCTTGAACTAATTAAGAAATGAAAGGTAAATCCTTGCCACCTCCACTGTACAGGCACTCTCAATTGTATGACTGTAGATGGCAAAAAGAAATGTCTTCAGTTGAATAAGTTCTCTCACCTTTGAGATTTACACAGGGCACCCTCTTAATACAGCAGAATAAGCCATGAAATTATAGTTATTGTTAAAAAACTGCAACAGTGCTTGAAAATTCAACCTGTGTTTTGTCCAATTGGGGTCTGCCATTTTTTTTTTTTTTAGGTTTATCTTAGATTCACAGGTGCTCAGTGTAAAAAAATGGAAATCATGCAATTCAGTTTTATATTAATGTATTGTCTTGCTCTTAAGACTTTCACTAAGACTTTGTTCCTTAGCTGTTAGATGTTATGCAGGATTTTTTTCTAAGCTATTAGTGCTCCACAGAGGTTCATGCTGAAAGGGTGTTCTGGGTTTTCATACGGTTAAATCACATTTATAAGATAACACAAGTATCAATCTTAATAAGAGAGCCACATTCTGGATTGTTCAGGTCAGCTGCCACAGTTATTACTTTTTGGCAAGGCTTGGAAATTTTTATGTTTTTTATTGATCTCCCTTCTGGTCTGAGTTGCAGTTCAATAGCTGAAATACTAACCCAGTTATTTCACTGTAACAAGTGATAAATGATACTGCTTTTAGATCTATGGTGCCTTATTTCGGATTCTGGGTTCCTAACACAAATTCAGTTAATACTGGTTCAAGCTAAAGGCTATTCCTTCCTTCTGAGGGATGCATCAGCCCCTTTGAATGTAGAGTCACAGAATGGACATGCATGCTCTTTGTGTTTGCCAACAAAGGTCAGAAGGCAAGTATTAGCATTCAAGAACATTCAGTAATTTGGAAGCTGCCTGGAGGATATGTCTAACAACTTCAGGCTCAAAATCCTGCCTCCATCTGCCTACTGCCAAAGCACGGTAAAATATGCCTATGCTCCTTATGCTACCACTCAGAAATGTCAAGATTGTCACCTTATAGCATGAATCAGAAAGAACCACTTCTGAAAAAAAAGCAGCATAATCTTCTGGTTTTATCCTGTGAGCAGAGGACTGTACCATAAGAATAACATGCAAATTTTATTAGTCTAGTCACCTCGCAGAATAGCTAGAAACTGCTTAAATGTCAGGTGGAGAAGTCCTATTTGACAACATCCTTCTCAGTCATGACCCATTGTTTGAGCACACACCCTTGTGTCTTAGAGCTGAAAACATTATCAATACACCTAATTCTCATGTAATGCTATTTTCTCAGTCAACATCTGCAGAACTTGATTCTGGTTTTGCCTCTGAAAAGGTCTAGATTCCTGTAAGTGTTGCAACAATTTGTGTAATTTTCCTTATCTCCTCCTGGCTAGGTAAGATCAGAAGAGGAAAGAATTTAACAGGATGAATGAAGGCAATTCTTAAACAATAAAAATGAGTCTAAAGGTAATGAAAAGGCTCTTGGGCACATCCCCTCAGTGTTATGGCAATGACACAGCATTGACCACTAATGACCTCACTGCTGCCACTACTGATGGCTATCATCAGTTTCTAATTATAAATACTGAAAAGAACATCAAAACTCTTCTCAAGCCAGTCAGGTAAGTGAGAAAAAACAGTAAAAAACAGCCCTTTATCAGAGTTTTGTGCAGTCATAAAAGCATCTACAGCTACAGGACACAGATACTTGCAGAAAAAACTCCTAATATTTTGCTTTCAAATGAAGAGCTCAAGAGAACTGGCTAGCTCTTCTGTAATTTCTATGCCCAGCAAAACAATTTATTCACCACTTTAGTAAACATACAGCTGAAAGGTATCCTACTTTCCTGACCAGGGCATCAACTAGTGATGGAAGTCTACTTTTCACTCCTTCTCCAGGTATTATCTCTCTGCCACTTCTAAAC
This sequence comes from Donacobius atricapilla, assembly GCA_013397315.1. Classification (NCBI taxonomy): domain Eukaryota; kingdom Metazoa; phylum Chordata; class Aves; order Passeriformes; family Mimidae; genus Donacobius; species Donacobius atricapilla. Next base: position 1,118,252 of record WBMY01002964.1, read on the forward strand.
CATGCCCTGAACCATGCACTGTTTTATTTACCTTTTAACAGTTATCTGCAGCATACCTATTTTTTAAACAGAGATGGGAACAGAATAATTTTTTCTGACCTACAAAGATCACAGGAGACAACATTCAGTTCACAAATGCAGTCTTCAACAGTACAGTTCACCACTTGCATCATTTAAAAAATAAATATAGTTGCCATAGACCCATATATGAGAATCAGAGTGAAACACCCAGATGGAGCCGCATATGCTGACATTTTCCTGCGTCATCATCAAATCATTCTTGGTTAAGCACGCAAAACAAAGAACCTTATCTTCAACAAGGATCATGTTGTATTTATTGTCTACAAACATGAAATAAATAATGCATTACCTGTCAAGTATGCTGAGCTCCCACAACCTTTTTTTTAAAGTAAAATCAGAGCAAAGACTTAATATCTCATTCAGAATATGTGTCTATTATTCCGCGATGTTTTTATTGGCTGCTTGTTCCTTTGTGAGGCCTTCAATTAAAGTTCTGTAGGTCCCATATTCTCCATACATATGCAACAGAAATGCTCAACTCTTTTGACACCCTCTGTTCTCTATGTGTTTTTGTGGAATAGAAACTTTCTCTGTACTGCAGACTATACTCAAAGAATACTTTTTCTTAAACTTCTTTTAAGGTTGGTCCACAACGTAGCTGCAAATGTAGCACAGAATTACTCAAGTAAACTTCCAAGAATGAGAATTCTGAGCCTCATTTTGCTTGCCTTTATTTTGCCAGTTTCATGGACCAGAGTTACCACGAATTGTCAACATTGCAGTCTGCTGTGGAGGACAGAAAGAGCCAATACAATGACCAAATTGAATTCATTTAGGATCTGAAAAGCAGTTAGTCTACAACTAACATTATGCCTATCCATGCTGTATTGGAACAGGAATCTTATAATTGGCCATCCTAGAATCTCAAATCCTTTCTGCAGCTACCAAAACCTGTGACTGAGTAAGAATGTCAGCACGTGTCGGGACCGTTGAGGAAAGGGAAGAGTCCTGATGGACTTGAACAGGAGGGACCTGTCTACTTTGTTATATAGCATTTTTACCAGTGGCCCTGCTGCCTCATCTTGTTCCACAGCTACAGGTCTGTGTGGTCCTTCATGAGTCCATGGTCTATCACCCAGCATCATGGCAACACTTGTCAAAACTTGAGATGTTCAGTACCATGAAGTTGGTTACCTTCTCATTCTGGCCCCACCTATGTCCTGAGGTAATATTTACCTGGATTTAAAATCAAAATCAATCTACACCAAAGCAGGTACAGAGGAAGTACCTGGCACAGCTATGCTCAGATTTTCTTCCACAAGGCCATTTCCCTTGTAGATTGGCATGACAGTGAACTGTGAAAAAGTGGAGAGTATCCCATTATACGACTCTGTGAGCCACTTACATGCTAAGGAAACTATCATATAATGCCATACATAACATCCAACATATAAAGTGAAACAACTTATATTGAAATACCTTTTTTCCTCTTTTTCCAGATAAGTACCAGGTAATCAGTTTGGAAGCTGATATGGATGCAGCTTGATGAATAGCTGGGAAGAGAAATGGTTTTTTCTGAGACCATTCTGTCTTTAATATTCCTCAGATTGTTTCAAACTCCTAAGGTTTTGATTGAAATAAATCACACATGTATTTAAAGTATGTCTTTTACTGCCACAGCAATCATTGGACTTTCAAGCCTTCAGCATAATAAGCATTAGACAAGTAGCAGAGGAGTTAGATTGAATTTAAGAAGAAATGCTGTATTTCCATTAGACCATTTTCCCCTGTGCATTCTCCAAACTGATTTTTATCTTTTCAGGAAGGAATAGCTTAATGCTTAATTAACATTTATTGCTTAGGATTAGTATTAAGGACTGGAACTAGTAGTGTATTTCTGAAGTCTTTGGAAGCCCACCAGTTCACTTTTAATAAATAGCACCAGGAAATATGGCAATATATATCTGTCTGCTTGTACATGAGTATTCCCCAGAATCAACATCACCTTGTCCAGAAGAGTCACTGATTAGAAAACATTCCTTGGCAGGTGTCTTGCCCAGGTTCTTTATCTGACTGGGCTCAAATCCATATAATCTGTGAACTGTAAAATCCTAAACACCGAGCTAGCTATAAATGAGGATTATTTACCACTTCTTTCTAGTGCACCAAAGTAAAATAAAATCGGTCCCAAAGAAGGAAGATGGATCATGATTCCATTGTTCAGGAGTGAGAGCACTAACCTGACATTGGGAGATCTAACTTTATTCTCTGGTCTGAGAAGTACTTAGAGGCCATTTCCCAAGTGTTACATAAAGGAGGAAGAATTAAATTCACACAACAGTAAAGCCTTGAAAAGAAAGTTACATATCTGTGAAGGAATGCTTCAATTCCATATTTTCTAATAAGAACATCCACCAAATTTATATCTTCATTTGACAGTTATCATTTTCTTCTTCCCTTTTGAGTATTTAATGTCTGCTGTTTGTATTGTGAGACTGTTCTGTCCAGACTAATCCAGAGAAAAGGAGGAGAAAATTCAAGGCAGAGACTCATTGGCCAAAAGCTGAATGTGAACATTTTTATGTACAACAGCTCCTGGCAATATACAAGTGCTTGTCAGTGCTCCCATATCTGCCTTTCTCTGAGATCCCATATCTCTAAGCATTAAAGACGTCTTTGATTCTTAAAACTATATACAAAGAGCATTCTACCCGACGCCTATAGATTGTCTTGCCATTTCAATACATCCTCTTCTATCCAAGTTCTACAGGAGTTTTATCATGATAACAGCAAACTACAAATGGAAATTCCCAGAAGGTAGAGGCTCAGTGTGTTTTAACATGAAAAGAATTGCATTTTGAAATCTATGCAGAGACAGAAGAAAATAAAAACTATTAAAGGAATAATATAACTGGTGATAAAAGTTTGAAAATCTTGACTTGTGTCCACCTCCTTCAAGGAAAATGAGGCTGCCAGATGAATTGATATCAACATTCAGATGAATTAGCCACTCAAAAATATATCCAAACTAATATAAATACAAATTGCCTTATGGTTATAACTTTCCTCCCCTAGAAAAAAACTATAAAGTGAATAAAAGAGTTAATTATAAGGCTGCAGACACATCTTCAGAAAACCTGCCTCGCAATCTATTTGCAAAGTTCAGAATCAATTACAGTAACAGAATGGAAAAGCTAAATATTAATCATATTAAACTGAATAAACTAAAGCTCTTTAGTTGAACACATACCTGAACCTACTACAGAGAATATAAAATAAGGTAATACTTAGAAAAATACCATCTTACAATATACTGGGGGGAAAAAAAATTGACACTGGGGAGTTATTTTTTTATTTTTCTGTGAAAGTATTTAGGGATCATTGCACAGTTCCAAAGAAAGAAAATTATCTTTGCAGAATTTAGAGACAAAGAAAGGAATTATTTGTTCAGCTGTAATGCATACTGAACTAAAGATCAACTGAATGTATTAGCCAAACCTAAATGTCCAGCAAATCTAGTTACTTGGTTCTCTCATATATGTTAGCTATTAGCCACATTAGAAGTAAAACCCATCCATAGAAATCTCTGTAGCTTCATTTATTTTTTTTTTCATTTTCGTCATATTTCTTAGTGGTAGAAGGATAAGGGTAATAGTAAATGGATCATGATTCCATGGTCCAGGGGATTGCGTCTTAGCTTTCTGTCACCAAAATTATTCCCCTTGCATGAATCCAGCTCTAGTTGATGTTCAGAAATCATTGCTTAATTTAAGGTAAGAAAGTTCACAATTTAATAACAGCTCTCCATTAGCATTTTGTCTTTCATTGTTACACTAAAAAAAATATTCCAATGCTCTAGTGATTCTCTTTTTTACCATTTAACCAAGACCAGAATGATGGAGATACGCAATAACATCTGGGCTTACTGCTAACACTCGTAGCTATTCATAAGAGCAAAGTATTTCATGTACTTACCTATCAATAATTATTATCTAATGGTAAATGCATATCAACAGAAACTCTTGTACCTGTGGTCTTTCCAGCTGAATGAATAGCTGCCTAGTTTCTGCTTAGTGGCATTTCAGTATTCTATTCCCTGAAACCTATCTATCCATTTTCCTTTGATTTAAAAGTCTTTATTTAAAAAATCACCTTTTGAATTCCACAAAAAAAAAAAAAAATAAAAAAGCATATGGCTATTCCAAACATACATTATTTAGAAATAAAACTACTGTACTAAAACAGAATTAGAAAAGAGAAAGAGAATTAGAAAAGAGAAAGAGAGTTAAATATAAGTAGAATTGTTCTGGAGCTGTGGCTCTCTGAAGAAGCTACTTTCTCAGGTTTAACAAGTCTGATGTAGAGATTGTTACTTTCTTAATGTTATTAATGTACCTAACAGAACGAGAAATATGAATATTGTTCTAAGATGTGACATTAAAATTTTTTAGGTTTTTATAAATTGCCTATCAATTAATGTGATGTGATGGTAGGGGTTTAAATAGATTAAATAGAGCTCTAAATTACTGGGGGTTTGTTCTCCCACTATTCTATATGCAGTTTTAGTTATTCATAATAATAGGGTATCTCTAAAAATCATTTACTACATCTAAGTGAAAGCGCATTAGAATCAAGATCAAACTAATTGTAGAAATGTACTCCTAAAATATATATATGGCAACATATTAATTTTAATTGCTTGTTAGTTTTATAGCTAGAGAGTTAGTAAGAGCTCAGTAGTAGATACTTCTGTGGTGCTGAATTAAAAATGGTACAGCCTAGATAACAGCACACATAAATTAACAGGAGAAAATGGTGAATATATAACAGAGCAGTTGAGATTAAAGTTATTTGAAAAAGACATGACTGTGAGACCAAAACCCCTATATTATTGGATGCCTAACCTCCTTAATAATTTTTGCCCAATTCAGTATGTTTCTGCTGCTTTTACCATATGACAATGTGACTGAAATCTCAGCACAAATATTCTAATCTTTCAGGAGGCAACAGCATGAAATTATTCTGAGTTTATTAAATCCTACTACTCATCTATACTAATGTGCAAGTGTTATCTTTGTGATCATGCGCTAAGTACAGAACAAGCATGACATTGCAATTAGGAGCTTAACCACCTACTTCATCCACAGATGCTGAAAGGCAGTCAATTTATTCTCAAACTGATTTTCTCTTGAAAAGGAGGAGTGAAAGAATATCCAAGCCTGGTGAATAATGACAGTTGTGCTCTTAGGGAGTAGGAGATTCTTAGGGGAAATGAACTAAGAGGAAGAAAAGCAGAAAAGTGGAATAAAGACACAGAACAGGATGAAAGATTAGAAGGACCAGCATAAAATAAAGTTGAAGTCAGCAGAAAGCACAGTGAAGAACTATGTTGTTACTAAAAGGACAACACCACAGGCAAAAGCAATATATTCAAGGGTAAGTTTCTGAAGGTCTAGGTAAATAATTTATGTTTCTCTCACTGATTCCACAGTTCTGCAGTCTTCTAGAGAGACTGTAGAAAAGATGTATGGATATACCAAATTAATCCATTTTTCTCACAGCTTCTCAATCTGATTTTTAAATTTCACAAGAAATTATCAATTTATGAGGAAATGAAAGTGTCTGCTCTCAGCTGTTTGTTCATTCATGCTCAGTTATGTGGCAAAAATATCCGATTTATGTGCACCATTAATTATTCCTACACTTTGCAGGACTCTATGTGTGACTGTTTTGACTTCACTTGAAAAGTACTGTATCAAATGGAAGCTATTACTTCCTCACTATATAGAATGTGAGTTAAAATATATATTAAATTAAAATATCATATGATAAGAAAGCATCGACTAACCTAAGGAACCATTTGAATATGGAACCAGATAGACTGAAAGCTCTATTCTCAGGTCAGCATTCTTTATAATGCTGGTATTATCAGAGTGCCTCCTGGACGTACTGCTGCAAAGGAGCTAGCAAGACATAGCAAGACCAAAGCTGCACAACAAACAAACATCAATGAGAAGCAAAGTCCTCTTGTCTAAAAATCTGAATTCCTGGGACATCCATTAGACTGTACAGCCTCCCAGCGTGAGTTACACTGCACTCTTTCTCGCCTCAAAAACAGTTACTTAAAAAGTTGACAAATAAATTCTTATAAGAGGAAATACTTTAGGAGACAGTAGCCCTGGATTAGGAGGTTTTGCTGGAGATGCAACTTTTGGCTACAAATTTTCAGTATAAATCACACCACTTCTCTATGAGACTGTTGCCTTAATTGCTAAGACCACTAATCCCATTTCCCTGACAGCATCTGAGGCCTTATAAGTGATCTGGTACTGCTTTAGTCACCACCTCGAGTTAGTAGTAACTTTTCTGTGACAGGCAGGGGAGACCTCAGAATCTCCTATCTTTCAGCCTCCAGCACATTCCTGGGCCAAAAATAGCATGATGTAGACTCCCAGAAGAGCAAGGTGATCTTTCTGTTGCTGTCTTCTAATGGTGCCTCTTTAAACAAGGTCAGTTTCATAAATCAGCCCTAAAGCCACTGTGCCTGAGTGGAAGACAACCTGAGTGTCTGACAGCTCTACATGAAGTACAATGCATAACCAACACAAGCAGCCAGTGCACAGATCATAGGCAAAGCAGTAAACTCAGGAGAAATTTGTTGAGTATGCAGGTACTCCACGGCCCGCTGGAAGAAGGAGGAATTCAAGCTCTTAATTGAATTTTAAGTTATTTGTATGAGAATACACTTTGCATCATGCCTCGCCAAAGATTTTACTGATTAAACAAATGGGCACTTCTAAATGGTATCTACATTTATGCTTTAAGAAGAAACATCTTTGTGTCTTTGCAAAGAAATAGAACACTGCAAATGTTACAAAGCAAGTATAAATAGCCACATAAAAGGACAAATTTCAGAGTATACTAAAAATTATTACTTACAACAGAATTTGATGTTGCACTGTTTAGCAGTGTCATCCAGTGTTCCAAATATCAAGCTGGGACTGTAAACTCCTCTCTTGCTGTCTCTTTGAAAATATGCTGGTGTACATCACTCTTGCTATTAACCTTCATGAGCTGCCCTGGGACTTAATTCAAAGTTTCATCTCAAAGAATCACATACAAAATTATGAGTGTTTGAAAATAAACCTGTATCATGGAAGTTCCTTTTCAGCCTCACAAAATTTCCTGCTAGAGTCTTACTATTCAAAACATATGGAAATTAAGGGTGAACACAGCCAGCAACTTCGACTATAAAAAACAAAATAATGGTATATAGAATTCTTCCATTCTTAAAGACAGTACTGATATCAGAGTAACATTCACCCACAAAGTGCACCTAACCCTCTTCATTTTTCGCAACTTTTCAATGTATAAAAATCTCTTTCAGTATTCAACTGAATATAAAAATAAAAAATAATTAATGCCTCTGTCCTGTTCAGCACATTATCTTCTTGATAGTTACCAACTATAGAGGATGCACTTCAGAGCTTAGTAGGAATTAATGATGCTCACTACAAAATGCAGCTTGTAAACAACCTCAAAACGCATTGGTTGTTTATTCCTAATTTCAAATTTGAAGGCACCATTTCAGAATTTATATCAGCCTTTTCCTTGATATGTCAGAAAGTTCTGATTATTGGACACCTTGTTGTCCTTCCTCAGAAAATATGCTCGGGTAGATACACTACAGGTTCAGGAATAACAACAAATTCAGGTACCAGCAATAAAATACCTTTAATCTCTGATTTATTTGTCTCTTTAATTTCCCAGTATAAGATTGATGATTCAGAGCAGATCCACTGCAACATGGATTAAAAAAAAAAAAGCAGTCTGCCTGTCTAGGTGGAAGAAATATTTTACTTTCAGAAGTTTTTACCATAGAACAGAGAAAATAGCTATCCAGCAATTATGCATCAAAAGTCCCTGTCATATGTCCTTAGTATTACTGTCTCCCACTCACTTCTTAATTCTTGTTTTATTCAATTCACAGATGGATGAAGTGTCCTGTAAAGCACATTTTCTGTCTAGACCACTATTGAAAGATTTCTCTCTGCCACCTTTGCTAAGAAGGGTCTGTGACAAACTATCACAGTGACAGCTGAACATATATTAATTTTTTGAAGAAAATAAAGTAGTCATTTATTGAAAAAAATGGGGAAAAAAACCCTTTAAAGTAAAGAGCAAAAGAAACTAGAGAAGTGTTCAAGTGTATTTAAAGTTCCACAAATAAAAGTGGCATAAAATTCAGAAATTAGAAAACTAAAGACTTACAAGTTGTATAAACATAATTCCCAATGTGTGTACCCATTTTATTTCCTTTAAAAACAAAACAAAACAAAACAAAACAAAAAAAACCCAACCAAACAAACAAAAAACCCTACATGGTTCCACCATGAATTTTAAGTGTCTACCAAAACTGACCTCCATCTGCTGAAACTAAAAATGGCAAGAACACACAAAGATAAAACACTGCATGATTTCACCTCCAATAAATTGCATTCATATACATTTAGGAGGTGTATGGATGTGAACAGTACTTCAGAAGGAAATAGGAACACAAAAGCAAACACATTAAAAAGAATTTCAGAATAAAGATATTTTGGTACATGAAAATAGTTTAACTAAACACAAGATTATGCACCTCAGGTATTCATTCTATAGCTGGCTGCTTTTTAAAAATGTTCTTTAACTTGGTCTCAGTTGCTTTCCCAATGAATCTAGCAAAATCATTCCATAAACTAAACAGATAAAAGTGTTGTTGTTATTATTATTATTGCTGAGTTCTAAGCACTTCTACCTAACAAATATGATCTAAAAGAAATGGGTTAGTTTTTGTGTATCATGTGATTGCATTATGAGACATTTTAGGTGGCTGAAGCACATAGGAAGGCAGAAGAGTAAACATACAGTTCAATAAAGATTTTTAGCTAGTAGTCAAAGAAATTCCTCACAGGTCCAGTAAAAAAAAAAAAAAAAGTATATTGCATTTACTAACATATTCTCTCAGGAATCATTTCAGTCACCCAAATGATACCTAATTATATGTGCCCAGTCTACTTAATACATTAGATCCAATGATAGCACAGAATGAGAGTCTGCATCTCTGACAGCTGGTATTCTAGCTTGACCTTATCCCTGTGAACCCCTCTGCTGCTCAGCAGTTTCCATCTGACTCTGGGTTTCCTCACTGGGTCTGATCCTGACTGGTGGATTCATCTCCCAGTTTGACCTGGGACCTGCCTCTTCACCACAGACTGGTCTGGTGCCCTGGGCTGGGGCTGGTGCCCCCTGTGCTGCTGCCCTTCTTGGGGAGCCCCCACTGCACCTTGCTGTATCAGGAGACTTCCATGGCCTTCAGACACCTCCTGCTCCCCAGATGAGGAGGCTCAGGCTGCCCAGCTTGATTGACACCCATGACAATCGTGCACTGGCCCGCTATTCACTGTAACGCTCATCTTCCCAGCCTCCATCCTGGTAGGGTTGCTTTCTTGCCAGCCTGATTGACAGTCAGGGAGATCGGATGGGCCATGTAGCCAAAGATAGAGTCTAGGGCTGACAGCTCTGAAATGGCTCCATTTGACGATGCAGCAACTTGGACATGTTTGTCAGTAACTCTGAATGCAAGCAGAAAGGGCAAAAATTCCTCAGAGCAGTATTTGAAGAAATTTTAAAGCAATGTCCTGTTCTGCAAGATGCTTTGGTAAAAATTGGATCTCCTTAAAAAAAAAAAAAAACACAAACCTGTCTCTATGCATATTCTGAATATGCTGAGTCTGGAAATAAAAATAGCTGTTTGATGTTTTGTGATCTCATTTGCCCTGCAACAGCATCACAGCTAGAAGACTGAACTAAATTTTTGTGCATCTTCAAGAGGATTTTTTTCCTACACCTAATCACTCTGCTGTCAGAGAATGGAAGAATAACAGAGTTTGTTGCACAGCTGTCACTGATGCTCTAATTTGGCTTCTAGTAATCGTGAGGATGAACAAGATGGAAAGGAGTCAGCTTGACTCCTAGAGCTCACACTGGGCCATGAAGAAAAAATTGCAGGAAGAAAATTATGCAAACTATTTTTGATCCAATAAAGAGCTTAACCTCGTGGTCAACATTAAATATATGTCAAACTTCTCTACCTTTTAATTTTGCATGTTTTATACATCAATTTGAAAAGGAAGAAAAATGTACAGAGGATATCCATTTTCTGTATAAAAACATTCAAAAAGTAAATGTACTCTTAGGAAATACAAAGAAGTTAAACTGCACAAGAATGCAGTTGCCTGTTTGTTTGGAATTACCTTATTAACTACACAGCTTTGAAAATTTTCCATTTTTTCTAAATAAAAAGGACATAAAAAAAATCAACCCTCCAGATAGGTCTACTCTGAGTTGAGAGTTTTGAATTCAGCTCAGAAACCAGTATATTCCTCAAAGTTCCTCAAAGGTGACCTCAAACACTAGATTGTATTTTTGGTTTTCAAACCACTCATCTTATTTTGAGAACCTAAAAATTGTAAGGCTGGGTAAAACAGCATCTTCTCAATTATAGTATAAACTTTTCCCTGCTGGTGATGCTAATTAACCATCAACCAAATACTAGTTTGAATTTGAAACACCTTTTCCTTCCACAGATGGGATTTTATCAAAGCCATTACATAAGAAATACAAACGCTCTTCAGGACCAACCAGGAGGGAAAATAGGGAAAATTGCTAAGATGCTGGCTACGATTATAGCACCTTGCTGACAACCATCTCCCCTACGCCTTTACCAGGATATACCAAAAAGCCAGATGTCGTCAGTAGTAATATTTTAGATGGAACAAAATGATTGAGACATATCCCAAGCTTTAAGAGATAATATGGATAATCTTGGAATGTAGTAGAAATAAATCAGTGATTGCAGCTGAAAAGGGCACTCATTTCTGTAGGTAACTTTTCATTTCTTCTGTAATTAGCTAAGATCACAGACTAAGCATCTAGTTGAGTATCTTCCTTCTCAAAATTCTTGGCACGGATTGGGAGAGATGGACGGAAACATGGAACTCAGGGAGATGGTCCAGCATCACATTATCAGAAGTTTAGTTAGTTGATAGCCTATGTTATGTCCTAGTTCTACATAGTAATTTCTTGTTAATCACAGAAATCTACTTCCTGTACTATGTTTAGTGATTCCACTGCCTCGGTCTGGAGCTTCACAGTACTGCAGAAATCCTGAGAGCTTTATATTGGAGGTGTAGGGTAATAAAATCTTCCTTAAATTTGTCTGCCCTGGTTTCAAAGCAGACCTACAGTAGCTGGGAGAAATCTGCAGTAATTTAAGGACATTCTCTTAAGCATTCTCTTCAACAGTCTGAAATCTAGGATGTCACTTTTCACACCGTTTAGACAATCTCTTCTGATTCATAGCGTGACCCAGCTGCTCTTTGTACAACTTTATTTCAATGCAAGAATAATATTTTTAAGATGTTGTTCATTTAAGTATTTTTAAGAAAAATATAAATATTTAGGTAATGGGGAAAAAGTCTGCAAAATCCCCACTGTAACTAGAAAGTACCTAAGAAGCCACTGCAAGGAAATCTAAATGATTTGATAAATGTTTTAAATGGAAAATTAACATTAGAGTAAAATTCCTGTTCAGAGGCCTTCCTAAAGTTTTGCTCATTGAATCACTGTGGGATATTATCAGTAATTGTAAGGAACATTAACCATAAGGAATCTCATCATTAGCAGAAGAACACGAGTGCTGGGGTTTTCAGTTATTCAGATCAGAAACTGATTATTCCCAAAGTTTCTGAGCAATTTACTCTAATACTAAGGACATTTGCATAATAACCAAATTTTTAAAAAATTCAATGTCTTTCAAGATGTAACTTCCTCATCGACAAATGCCAACTCTGTTCTAGTGTGGGCACATTGTTTCATCTCAGCAGAAATGCCATGAAAAATGTACTGAAATAAAACTTCTCTGATAGAGAGGAGAGCAAAAAGAAATTGTTTGGACATACTTATATTTTTATCAAATAAAAATGTCACAGAGAAACTGTGTGAGGAATGCTGATTAATTCTTTTAAACCACAGCTGAAATGACAGTTTAAATCATTATAGTTGTCAAGCTAAACTGAAAAAAAAGACATTACTACTACTTCTTAATTTGTTCTATGGACTAAGATAAGTAAAAGAAGTAAAGAAATTGATTTTACTAGAGCATTAAATTTGGAAGCAATCATATAGTTATAAATCATAATTTTCCAAGCAACAGAGGTCAGAAAAAAATTCTCTTACAAGGAACATCAGTTTATTTAGGCAAAATTGCTACAATCTCATTGCACAGTTTCTTTCATGTCCAGCTGACATATATAGACTTTAGAAATGCCTTTCTGACAGAGGAAAAAAATTACTACACCTATGTTAAAAGAATCATTATTATTACTGGTAGGAGTAAAAACCCTTGTAAAAAAAGCCTCATTATTTTGAACAGCTCCTCACTCTCCTGCCTTCAGTTCAGTGTTCTGCCTACATCCGGATCCAAAATAACTGAGGATTGATAGGCGCTGGTCAGAAGGCATGTACATTCATTAGAGCTGATGAGGAAAATGGCATTTAAAGAAACACTTTAAAATATTTCTTATGCTTCTACTCAAAGCAAATTCAATAATATATTTCTACTGCAGTCCCAACTCCTTTTGCAAACAGGTTATTACTTGGACCAATGTATTACCAGTTCTTTTTTCTATAAAACCAGTTTTTTTTCTATAAACAAATTCAATAATATATTTCTACTGCAGTCCCAACTCCTTTTGCAAACAGGTTATTACTTGGACCAATGTATTACCAGTTCTAGAATTTTACAAGAAATTGCTGAACTCTTAGCAAACCTCTAAGTGTCTTATTGTTCTCAGTCAAGAGGATTTAGGAGTACATATTTAGCATCACTTTCTTTGCTTCTTTAAGGTTTTCCCCATCTTCCACTTTGTTCTCAGTTCCACATATGGTTCTGGAACAGAATATTTTGTAATCCGTTTTAAATGGGTCCCCTGGTTTTAGTAGGAATATTTACTTTAGTTCAGTTAATGATTCTACATGCTTAATGGTTTGCTAGAACACTTTAAAAAAGTCCTTAAGCATAAATGACATCATACATAAATTAGTATGCTTCTATGCAAATTTAGTTTGTGTATGTAAGAAGATGAACATCAACAGCCGTGGTTTGTTATAACAGTATCATTTCTCTGATTTCTGCTTATTTTTACTAAAATCACCTTTAAAAGTATAGGCAAATATAAATATTTTTGCAGCTTAATTAAATGTAGGGTATACTCATAATAATGAAGTCTAAAGTTCACCTCTAAGCTTTGATTTGAATTTCATGATTAATTTAGACCAAAAAAAGTACCAGTTTCCTTCTCATAGAGCAAAAAACTGACAATGTGTGAGAAGACTCTTTCAATCGACTAACTAAATGAATCAGCTTTTAGGGTAAGAAATCCCTGATAAGAACATTTTATAGAGCAATTTGAAGTACCTTTACTGCAAGGAGAGGTGCATTTTTGATAGGCATCAATAAAATTTTGAATTAAATGAAAAGTGAAATATAAATCTGCATCAATGTGTTGGGATGCAATGGGACACATAGGCAGCAGCATCAAATGAAATAAATCAATACATATACATTTCTTAAGGGCTTTGGTTTTCGTGTTTGTCATTGTCTTTCTCTAGTTACTCCACAAAAGCAACAAGAGACTGCTGCACATAACAGAATGGTAAGTGGCCTCAGTATGCTGATTTAAATGCCCTGTTTCTCAAGTTTGTTACATAAAGCCATTTCCCCCCCTTTTCTGAAGATCAAAAAGAAATTCATGTTGTATCACATCAAAAGAGACTGATGAAGGAATGAAGTGAACTTGGAATTTTTCTCTAATTGCTAAGTATACAAGCTGTAATCTTATTAAATAATTCATGTCTAAGAGTGATAATCACAATGTGAAATGACCTAATATCTATTATTCACAATCCTGATTTTTCTTAGTAAGCATTGTTTGCTTACTGAAAACTTACTTACTTATTTATGGAAGAAAAATATAATCTGTGTGCAGTTTTTTTCTATAAAACTGTATTTTTCCTATCTATCTGTTTCAGCTTTCAGAGGCTTTCTAGACCTTAGTCCATGTACTTTTGAATCATATGCACATTCATTATTCCCATACAGGAAACGGTATTGGAAGTCCCCCAGACCATTCTGGAACATTTCAATGTTGGAGCAGCGAGTCAAGCCTAAGTCTAGCAAAAAAACCCCAACAAACCCAGCAACAGAAATTAAAGTTAAAAACTTCATTTTTGAGTAAGACAGACAGGACTGGATGGCTTCTGTCCTTCATTGTCTTCATGCCTTCATTGCAGAGTTTGGACAGAAGAGCTGTAGGCCAGAACAACTCAGTGCGTTCTTGAAGACAAGATGGCTGCTTCCCTTGGCAAGGATATGAAAATCCATGAAACTCTCTTCTTGAAGGAATTAGCCGATGAGAATTAAGCTTCTTCAAATGCAGGGATTTTCTCATCCGTTCAAAAGTTTGGTTGAATTGAATAAAAAAAAAAAGGATGCATGTAGGAGCTTTCATTAGAAAGATGCCTGTGTGATGCATTTATGCTGGCACTAAGATGTAGCAGCCAGAGAATGTTTTTGCTACTGAAAGAAGCTTTTGGAAATTATCTGCATTATATAGCTGTTAAGTATACTCAACGTTTCTTTAGGACTGTGAAACCCTTACAGTAAATCATAGGTTGCAAAATGTTATTCCAAAGGAATAAAAGGACAGAAATAGTTAAATGAAAAATTAATTAAAATAAGCTCACCTATCCGTAAATTTATGGGTGTATAGGGAGACAGTGTTTTTTTGCAATACAGTTTAAAATTGAAAAGACAATTGTCATGGTTACATTCAGACAGCAATACAAGATGGAGGTAAATATTCCACAGTGTACTTGTCGGCACACTTCTTACATGTATAGCAAATTCCAGAAACAATAATCACCCATGGTCTCCTCACTGTGCAAAGCCTTTCCACTCCTTTTGCGAGCATGTTTTTAAGCAGACTGCAGTGACAGGAGGCGCTCAGCATCCTTCTCCTTCCTCTCTGAATTCACGCTAGGTGCCCACCAACATCCTTTGCATTTAAATAACACAACTGTATGTCTCACTCACTCCTGACTGAACACTCAACATAATTTCCTTTGCCTTTTCAGCAGTCACTGCACTGGCAGCATAAAAAAAAAAAAAATTTGAAATTTGAAAGACTGTTTTGTTTCTTCATCCAGATCATTGCTGTTTACTCAGCATAGTCAATGTTCTGCAGTTCATGTGGATGGATAAACAGGAATAGCCCACGGCAACATATGAGAGCTACAAATAGGATCAAGACATATTTTTATGATTGCTGGGCTCGTATCATTTTCACAGTACAGATTTGAGAGGCTGTTTTATCTGCTTGGTACTGCGTGCTCTGGACATTGATTTTTACATTGAAGCATTCGGAAATGCAGTTTAACCAACCTTTGGGCATTTATCACTGACAACAGCTTGTGTGAGAGGCAACTTATTGATCTGTTAATTGAACAATTATTGGCCCATCTTTATCACATGTGTCCTGATAGAACCACTTTTACTCTGTGACCCAAATCCTCTTTTGAAGCTCTCAGAATCTGCAAAGAAAACAAGAATCCTACCACAACCCACCCCCCCAAAAAGGAGTAAAAAAACCGCAGAAATGCATGAATACTCTTCAGCAGAAGCTTTATATGTTACATAAACTGATCTAGAAACACAGTAAAAGACATTGCTTTAAGTATTAAATCCCTGCTATACAAAGATCATCAAAAGGACATAAATGATGGTGAGACTTCCTTCCTGACTTTTCCATGGGGGTGAGTTTCACTTCAGGGCCAGTGCAGTACATTTTATACACCTGTGGAAGAGCACTCTGACAACACGACTTAAAAACTGTAACCAGATTGGGCTTTATCCTGCTATTGCTAACCTATATGTTTTGTTATTTCTCTCAAAGTTCTGAAAGGTTTCTATCTGAATTGTTTGTTAGGATTGTGGAAGAATAGCTGACCTTTTCATTTTGCTCTTCTTTTCCTTTGCTCTACCTGCCTCTCCAGTGAACTACTTCCTATAATTCCTCCCTTAAAATATAAGGGCAAGATTGTGTCTGCTTGTGATCTCTTACTAGCAAGCTGGGAGGATCACTATCAACCTCTGACACCCCGCTTCATCCCTACCTGAGCCACTAGTTTTGACTGTTAGCTGAAGCTAATGGAAAACTTTATCATTCCTTAATCACTTTCAAAATCTTCTGAACTGAAAATGCCAATGTAATGCATAATTCATGCCACTGAACTTCCAGATTCTCTGATTTCTGAACTGTAATTCAGTTGGCAGAACTAGAGGTTTTAAATACTTTTATTGCACTTCCCTCCTCACACTATTTTCTTCTGCTTAAAATATTAAAATGTGAAGAGAGAGCTCATACTAAAAGGAAGAGTCATATTGGATTCAAAGCAGATAAATCAAAAAGAAATAAATATCTGTATGTGTGTACATTTTAGACAAGTTCTCAGTTAGGATGAAAATCAGCTTAGGTCCATAAATTAATACTATAGTTGACATACTTGTAGGTTATACAAGGCAATGGATCTCTCTCCCCATCTATAATCTCTTTTATTACAGGTGCATTAAAATTTTTCATTAAGCGAAGAATTTTAGAAATTTTAATCAACAGTTAAAGTCATCAGATGGTACTAAAATGTACAATCCTACTGACTGTCTAGACAGACATAGTCTGTCATTTTTGGAGAAGGGAGTGTTAGTAAAGAGGTAAAGCACATGAACAGGACTTTCTGTGCTCTATTTCCATTTGCAGCTAATTCAAGAATAGGGACAGATCTGTATGAATTGATCATTGTTGTCCAGCTGAACAACTGGAAGGACAGAATTTCTGTGTGCCATTCTGAGTGCACGAAGTTGGGGAGAGGGAGACGTAAAACAAGGGTGGTACTCAGTGAACAAAACTTCCCAGATGCATCAGAGCAAGTATGAAACACATCTGAGTTTTCTGGTTTATGGTGTTGTGACCAAGAAGCTCTCCCTAGTCACCAGAGACAGCAGGGGAATATATCCCTCTCTGAGTCTGTCTTTGGAGAGGCATCTCTTTTTCATTAGTGTGACACCTGAAGGCCACAATCCCCAGTCTGTTCCTCACTGAAGGACTTTATGTTAAGCAAAGTAAGCATACATTCTCCTACAGGCAGAAGTGAAAATAAGTCTGGATTTTAAATGAGCTACTCATTAGACTATCTAAGAGTCACATTGATTTCAGTGGGAGGGTTTAGGCTCTAGATAGCCGTGATTTGGAGGAAAAATTTGGCATAAGTAAACATAGCTATGTTTCTGTTACAAAACAGTAACAGAAAAACTACCAAATTCAGAAAGTTTGCTTATTAAAATTGGGTAGATGGAATCCAGTAAAAGAGTAAAGGATTAACTTATCAAACACACTAACAACAGAAAACAGTGATATGAGTCTTATATTGTATCAATATATACAATTTTTTCTAAAAATTTAAATGAAGACATTTTATATTCCAAACTAAAGTCTTAGACAACCCTGTTTATCTTCTTGAATACAACTGAGATGAATATATGGTCTGTGAGATGAGGTTATTCACATTGTAAATGTTCAAATGCCCTCATGTCAATACAGAGAGAATTAAATCTACAGATTTCCACTAGCACTGAAATTCTTTACATTATGACATTGGAAATGACAACCATGGGTTATGGGTTTTTGTTCAGTAAACTCAGATTACAGTCCATGAACAAATGCTGCAAACTACTTGGATAGCTGAGAGTGAACTGAAAAGGAAGTCAGTATAAGAGCTTCAGTTCTTTAACTGAAAGTGAAGTCAGTTAAAGAGCTTCAGTTCTTTTTATTATAGGGGGAAGTGGGAAATTCAAGCTCCACAGAATACTGCAAAAATGAGTCACTCCAGATGGAGTATATTACATTCCTAATTAAAGAGCACATACAGTACTTCATGATTTTAGTGCTCTTAAACAATGTCACTGGCAATAAACATGCTAATGTCTGTTGTGGGGAAAACCACTTCTGACAGTGTCAGTATGTGTTTGGGTGGATAGCAACAGCACCACTTTATGAAATTGTTTTCTTTTCATACAGATAGTTTTCTTATTTCATTTTCCAGAGAAATTGAAAGCGTCTGCTGAGATGCTGCTAGATATGAATTAAGATGTGAAACAATGTCATGCACATTAAAGTCATTCACCTATTATGAGGTGAACTTGAAAGCAACAAAGACTGTTAATTACACGCTTCCTTTGATTTTGTTGCTTAAAAGCAGGACTAGGTGATTCTTAAAAACCCCAAATAGCATAAAACAAAAAAAGGTCTCTCTTTAAAATGCGTATCCACTGATATCCAGTGATATATACTATTTTGAATCTTATCTTCTTAATAGGGACAATATCTCAGCAAAAAATTGCCATTCATCTAATTTCTTTTAAATGTACAATGATATGAATCAGCAGTAACAATAAAATTGATTGGCTTGTTTAACCCAATTCAGGATGAATATTCTTTCTGGTCTGGTTTCAGTTTTAGTTAACACCTTTTGTCAAATGGTAAAATGTATCAGATTTCAAGATGAATTTTGTGAGTAAAATGAACTTACCTGTCATGCTACTGGTTCTTCAGTAAAAAAACTCTTGCATATCCTGTTGTGCAGGAGAATTGACTCCATAAAGTGTTCTGCTGAATACAAGGACTTAAAGCCATCATTTAATATCAAGAATTTCAGTCAATTGAAACATAATTTATGTAATTCACAATGTAAGAATACTAAAAAATGTGATGTTTTTTAATTATGGTTAACAAATTTGGTGCTATTTTAAATATGGTTAAATAGACTTTAAAATCAAATACATTAACTCATTTTCTTAACAGGACAAATTATGGGAAGTATGAACTACTGTTGGAAATATTTTGGTATCACTAAGTGCTAAGAAGTCAGACAACCATCCAAAGGAGCCAATGAAACAGCATTTGCGTCCTTTAATTATCTGGAATTGTTTAATTTAAGAAAATTTCTCACTGACCTGAGTGTAAGAAGCTAATTTTGCCTTGAGAGCACTAGACTAGACTTCTAAAGGATGGCATGTGTAGTGTAGTGTAGTATGTGGGAGGAAAGCATCAGAAGACCGGACCAAAGAGATGTGAAGCATCAGGGAACAGCCTAAACCAGATCTGCGAAGAATAGAGGTTGCAAATGTTTAGAATTAGGAGGCTGGCCATGATACTGATGTAAGAGTGTGAGCCAAGAGACCAGCTTAGAAGGAGAAGTGACAGAAGAATTGGCAATTATTACTCTCCATGTTTGCCTCCAGAACTTAGAAGTAAATCCAAAACCTCCTCAGCCTTACCATTCTTTTGGCATTGCTAAACATTTGTCAAATCCATAGGCAAAACATTTGTTCACCAACAATGATCTGCCAGTTCAAGCACAGAATTCAAACTGCACCTCTTGCATTTTCTTCATGGATCAAGTATCAGGGACATTTAGCATTGCAGACAAGCAAGGTTGGGAAGAAGGACACCCCAGCCCCACCCTCAGTTCCTAGAAAATAACATGTGCTGTCCTAGAAGATTTTTCTTAAATTTGAAAAGGCAAAGTCTCAGAAGTAAAGTGGTTCATGCAACCCTAATTTAGCCATTTAAGCAACACAAAAGTCATTAACTGCAAGATCACACACTATATTTATCTGCAAGGCATCTTAATCAGGGCAGAAAATAGATCTGCTCTAAGGATTAAATCAAAGATGTGTGCTGAAGGAGCCTGTTAACAAGACTTACTTGTTGCAGTGTTTGGAAAGAAAGAAGTAATTAAAGAGGAATACAAAAGATGGTCTCATACTTTAGATAGCAAACTTACTTTGGGAATCTAGATCCTAATTTTTTTTTTCTCTGAGTATTCATGGTCACCCATACAGGTCAGTCCCCAGAAGTTTCCAGCAGGTTAGTTGATTTGAAGCTAGCAGAGTTGTCCTCAAGACAATCTTCAGGCAGCTTTTGCACTGCACTTAGAGATGGATCCAGTCTGATGCCTTAGGAACTGCATCTATACCATGGAATGAATATAATCCTTGTCTCCATACAAAAAGCTCCACAGTGAATTAGCTGCACCACTATGGTAATACAGGAGAACATCTGAATAAATTTCCAGTTCTCCCTTCAGAGACTGTTTGAACAACGTGTAGTCAACAAGGAATGGCACTGCACACTGTACAACATGCACAAAATATTGAATTAAGGTTGTAAGGGCAATATTTATTGTGACATTTCCTACATTGTGAGTTCTGATCTCTGAAATCTTAATGTTCTTTTAATATTGTTTCTCAGCATAATGCTTTTTAAAAATGCAATCTAAGTACCCATCTATATAATAACATTTTATTACTTTGTCAGCATCAAAGTCAAAAGAAATACTAGGATTTCTGAAGCAGCTAGCTAGCTTTTCAAGTGAAATATACGTAGCTCTCTTGAGTATCTGAAACTAAGGAAAAAACTCCATACTCATAAAATTTCATTAAGTCTTCATAGAAACATCTATGAATAGAGATTGGAATTAAAAAAAAAAAGAAGACTCACTTTTATCACCCTTAGATTTTAGAAATATTACTGTGTTTTCTATTGTACACAGGTGTTATAACGTATTAATTCATCCTATGAAGTTCTCTTTATCTGCATTAGGCTTAAATATGAATACATATGTTTTCTGTTACTCTCATAATGCAATAATTTGAATGAGAATAAAATTTTAAAAATTTACACACAGCTCCAGTAGAAAATTTTACTTATAGTCTTGTCTCAAAACAGCCATGCTGATGATGATTGTATGAAAATGAAGAGATGAAACAGCTTTTGCATTTCTTGCAGTACTATTAACATACCGGAAAAGTAATAACTTTCAAGGATTCATCAACAGTTGTACTTAATTGGCCCTTCTGCTAATTTGCAGTGCTTAAAAACCTATCAAATGACACTTCTAATCCACAGTGTACTCTGTGATTATAAAGTGATTAAACTCTATGATCTCTCACTGCCTTGTAAATACTTCTGTCACCTTTTCCAAAAGAAATCAGTCAGAACTATTTCCTATGCATGTGTACTGTGTTGTTTTCTTGAGATAAGTTTCCACTCTTAAAGGCAACTTTAACTGTCAGTTTATTGTCGTTATCTAGGCAGTGCAGGAGTTTTTTTTGTTAATGTTTCTGTATTTACTAAAGCAGGTAGTATGGACGAGGCTGGCCTAAAAAGAGCAAATAGAGATGCCTATTTTGTTAACAAATACTTCTTGGAGTTCTGTACCAGTGTAATGTACTTACTTCTAAGGCTTCCAGTTGTCTTGAACCTGAGGCAAACTATCACAAGTGAAAGCATCTGCAGACATCTCTCTTAAAACCAGCTGGAACAGAGTGTTTTCAGACAGTTATTCGAATGCCAGACCCATTTGGATAACTTGTACCTTATTCAGGGATGATTAGGTCTGGCTCCTTGATGACCTTTGCCAACAGGTAACATGGAATGGTTGCATTTGGAAGGGCCCTCTGGAGACCATCTAGTTCAACCCCTGCTCAGATTGGGGTTGGCTGGAGTTCACTCAGACTTTTAATGTCTCCAAGGAGGGAGATTCCTTGTGCCATCGCTCACAGTAAAAAAAAAGCTTTACTTAGTTTAAGTGGAATTTCAAATGGATCTGAATGGGGTGTTATGGGTTTCAATACTTCTGAGAACAAAAAATGCCTCAGGCCACTCGTCTGTAGCTTAAATTCAAGAAAGCATGCAGCTACGACCTTTGCTTTAAACTTACTGGGTTTTTTATTAATGTAAGTTTAACAGAAGGTGAGCTTTTCAAACATCTCAGTAGATGTCTATCCCCATTTTTACATACATAGCATATTCAAAGGAATCCAGTTTCTACCAACTTTTAAAAGAATCATCTGCCTCTATGGTGTACAGTGTAATTTTCACATTCATGTTCATTTGTTGCAGGTTGATTTAGTATGTAGCGGGATGATATAAGTATGCATCACCTTAATTAATGGGATTCAAGCATTTAAACCAAGAAGACATATTCAGGAAGAAATGCTCATTTCTGAACACAATTTTTGGAATATCATTTTTGTAATGCAAATCTGAGAATGAGCAGATTGAAGGTCAGGTTCTGAATGTAATTATGGTCACTATAAATAAATCATGAAGAATATTAATTTGAAGAAAAGGATGAAAAATTCTATTTTAATTTTAAAATTCCCTTTTGGCCATATTCTATAAATTTTTTTCTTTCATTTCAAAGAAAATGCATCAAAAATCACTTTGTAAAAATATTTTTGAAAATAGATATTTTAGGATTTTTCTCTTGCTGCTGTGCCTCTATTTCTGCAATTATTTTTTCTTTATACATGTACTTTCACACGATATGAAAGGTATTCCAATTTAGGTAACATAATCTAACAAGGAAACATAAACAATACTTGTTTACTCAAAACCAATGTCAGCTTGTAAAATATTTCAAACCACTAAAGTTGTAGTAACCTTTCATGCAGTACATGGGTAAAATTCTTTACAACTAGTGCAAAATGCTAGGAAATTGTAATCTATACTGAAAAAAACTACTGCAGAAGGAAAGACAGAATACACAGACAATTCACAATATCTCTTACCTAATTTTAGATTTTGTATACCCTATCTGCCTTCCTTTCTACACAACTGCTATCAAAATAGAGGTCACAAATATTTGCATTGTAAAACAGTGCTTGAAACATTTGGAGATTGGCAAAATACAGAATAACTGGAATTTTCTGCCCCAGCCCTTACACCTCTGCCTTCCCTTTTCACTCCCTCAGGGGTCCATCTGGACTGAGATGACAGATTACTGTATGCTATTTATTTGGTTATTCACTGGATATACAAATATTCATTCCCTCTGCCCTCCACCATAAATCTGTTCTAAAATTATAATATGAAATATTTCACTTTCTGTGGTAATACTTGTGGGTTTGGGTTTTTTTCCCCTAGTTAAAACTCTTTTTAGGGCTGTTTTTGCAAAAACTCAGCCCAAAATCTCACAGTAAGAGTGTACAAGATATTGAAGTTCTTGTGGAAATATTGCTTTTCTACTTTAAACTTATCAGCAGAAATGCTTCATCAGTTAAGCAGATCTGTACTCTTACAGTACCTCTTAAAAAACCTCAGTTCCTCATGATCCTCTAGTGCTTGAAGCAACATTTAAAAAATCCAGAATATCTGTTCTCATGTTTTAATTCTTTTGGATTTCCCAGTTTTATGACAGTCTTTATCTTATGCCAGCTTTCTGACAGTCACTTGGCGCAGCAGCAGACTCTCATTGGTTTCTGAATAAAACATGTTCCTATCCTGTAGTTCTCAAGCATTCCACTTTATGTCAAGTACTTCAAATCTAATGGAGAATGTTAACTAGACTCTGCCCGTTTGCCAGGGCTTCAGCTAGTTAGGATTTTAATTAAAATTTTAGGATCAATTTATTTATTTGTTTACATTCCTGTGGAAGTGACCCTTTAGAAATACCCTTTTCTGAAAACAACATTGTTTGGAGTCTGTCTGGGGCTGAGGAAGATAGGGTGACTGCCTTCTAATAGCACAACATGGGAAATACCAGCACCCGAGGCTGAATGGAAAAAAGAACCAGATAGATGGGAAAGAGAAACGGGGACAGGAACAAAAAAAAAAACCCTTGATTTTCTTTTTCAGACTGTGCCCATAGATACTAGGTTGGCAGCCAAATATTCAAGATTTACAATTACCAGCTTAACTATAAAACAAGAAGAAGATTTTTTGAACAGCAATTCACAATAATTTTATTATAACTGCAAAGCAGAATGCCCCTCAAGGTCTCTTGACCTTTGGCAACAGCTTAGAAATTCAGTTCCTCATAACAAGAGTTACTGGACATCGCTAATGGAATTGTGAAAGCACATGGAATGATCTCACATGAATGCAAATGACTCAGTCAAAACATAGGAGAGACAAGATTTAGGATGTTTAATTACAGACTCCTTTGGTTTTTTAAGCCCTTGTAGAGTAAGCTCCTCACAAAGGTGTGTGAAACAGGACATGGTTTGTGTTAGTTTGTTGAATTTCTTTGAAGGAGGAAATGGATGGAGAGGGAGAGAGTGAATGGCCCTTGCTAGGACAAAGAGAAGGGCACCTGTCTGATGCTAGCAGAAGTAGGATACAGAGGACAGAAATTGTGAAGTTTGCTTGGAGTGAAGAGAACAAAAGTGGGGGTCATTTAAGTTGACGGCATCTTTCTTCATATCAGCAAGCAGGTATCTCAGGTAAAGGAAATATCTGACCCCACTCTCAGTGGGTCACAGCAGTGCAATACTTCATTAAACAATCGAGTGGCAGCAAAAAGATGAAGTGCTAACCAAGGACATGACATTCAAAAGCTAGTATTGAATTGAGTTTGGGGTTTTTTCTACACAAAAAATTAGACACACATATATAATCATGTAAACAGAGTGTAAGAGTTAGGGAATTGTCTGTAGAGAGGAGCTCATTTCTCCATTCTGCAAGCTGGAAGGCTGTTGCCTAGATTGCTCTCCCTCTCTGAAGTTTCTTTTATCTCTTGACCTGTACAATCATGCTTAGACTTTTCCAGACTGTACTCAAATCCTCTTTCATAGGAATATCTTTGGTAGGACTCTGAAGAGTCAGTTTCCTCTCCAATTCTGTGTTTACATTGTGCAACATCACTAAGACCTGAGAGTATCAGACAACTTGGACAAGGCCCCTTATTCCCCACATTACTTACTCTACATCTAGGCTGAAAAGACCCTCTCAGATACACAGAAGGCCTAGCCAAAGATAACGAAAAAGAGTTAATACGAGGAAGTAAATGTTCCAGTATTCAGTAAACCATTCAGTTAGTCAGTATACATTGTACAGAGTGAACTAAATTACTTATACTGCTATGTATTAAGAGTAACCTAAATAGGAATTAAGCCTATTTTAATATTGATCTTAAATTAAGTATAAAAACACATTTCTTCAGCTCATATATCACTGCTAGTCCTGGACAGAACAAAACTTTTTCTCGTTATGGTTTATTTCAATGTTGAATATTTTCTCTCTGTTTCAACAGGAGAAGGTTTCACTTGCATGTGACTTTGATTCTCATCTGTCATTTCCTACAAATGAAAACATGAAAAACAGAATGAAAAACATCCATACAGAGAAAAGTAACAACGTTATCCAGAGCAGGACACATCCTGGACTTTGAAGCGTTAGCCCAAAAGGAAAAAGAGTGTGTTTCAGTCTATTGCTCTGAATGAAGCAAGGCCCCAGACCTAAGCCTCAGGCCTCGGTATGAGAGAAACCATTAGGAGCTATTTACTTCTCTGTCTAGTTTCCTCCCCAGTCCATTCTTACCTTATTTTGCAGAAGTGCCATCCTTTATCTGGGACATGGTCCTAAGAGGAAGATTTTCAGTTAATGTTTTCATCATTCATTTTGGTTAAGTTGAAGCAAAATTAAACCCAAGCAAAAGCTTCATTTTGTTCCTGGTCCTTTTTCATTACTATTTCCAACTAAAAAACAAGCCTGCGTATTCAAGCCCCCATAGGGATAAAGATACTCTTCTACAGATAGAGATCAAAACAGATTGCTCCCTGCTTGGAGTATGTGGAAGCAGTCAGAGCTGTAACTTAGTCATAATTCCCTTCCTGACCTACTCCCTGGGTATTAGAGCAGTGCATAACCCACTTTCAGGCCATATAGATTCACCACATCATTGTTAATAATTGCTATGGGCCTTTGTGATTTCTTCTGTCATTTTATAAATATGAGCAAACCCACAGCTCTGATAACTGAATCAGCATTTATGACTTTGATGCTATTTCTAGTATAATATGTACCATGGCCTCTTGGTACTGCTTCAATCCTACAAAGTGCAGCTGTATTTCTTTTTCCTTGTTGTGCATGTATAAAATACTGGAAAGCTGGCTTTCAGCAAGAATTAAGGTTATTCAGATACTGAAAGGCACTTTCTGAAAGAAGGTTATTTGAAACATCTTTAATGTGAAGAGTCATACAAATAAAAAGGATTTTTAGTAAATTTCAAGGGATGTAAACCACAAGTTATATCCTTGAATATTTTCAGTTTCACAAAAAAATTCACCTCCGGGATCTATTAGGAAGTAACAATTGTCTAAATTCTGCAGATTTCTTCAATAAGTATTTGAATTTCAAACTGCTGCAAAATAAATGTTTTCTAATAGAAAGGTGTCAGTAAATTACTAGAGGGCCCATTGGCTACTAGTTCTTTTGTCAGTGCTCCTTTTTACAGTGATTAGAAAAGTATATTAATAGATTTCTGTTTAATTTTGTAGATGACTCTGGAAAATAAGAAAGGAAGGAGAAAGAACTGGTGCTGTTTGAATGCCATGATCCAAACCAATATATCCCATTACAATAAAATATGTGATAATATATGTGAGAAATGAACGATTCAACTATTTTAATAGAATGAATGGCCCAAAAACAGTCCCTCACAAATGACTTGTAGGTCATTGTAAAGTTAGCTGCCTCATTGTGAACTCTTTCTAAAGTGTCTTTCTAGCTGAGCAACTAAATTCTTTACAGTGTTATGAAAAGAAGAGGTGTCAAATAAAAGTAGGAAAGCATTAATGTCTCTGTACATACCACTAACAGAAATCAGTGCTAGAATGCATTTTTGGAATGGCCCCAGGGAAACAAGCAAACATTAAGAAAGAGCAGTAGAGAACTCCATAATTATTAAGAGATTATAAAACCAAGCTATGATATCAGGCTTATCAGGCTTAATTATTCTGTTTATTTAAGAGGCCAAAACATGGCTAAAACACAGTACATAGTTATTTGCACATAACAAAGCCATTAAAGGAAAGACTTAACAAGACTCAATGGCTACAGAAAAAATCAGAGAAATTCAGCCTGGAAATAAAGCTGAAGTGTGTATAAAAGCAAGTTTTACAACAATCTGTTGCAGAGGGTCTTAAACTCAGTTGTAAATCTCCTCTCAGACATGATTGTGCATCTTACTAAAAGAGGTGCTCAGTAGGCTTTCACAGTGCTCTCCAAATCTGAGTCTGTTACATGTAGATCTATAACCTTCCTATTTAAAGGATTTTTATATTTCACAGACTTTAAATTTGTCAATTCCTTTAAGTAATAAGGATCTATAAAAGCATAAACATCAGTTGGCTAACATTGATTTTTCCTCATATTGAAATTTCTTGTTAAAATTTCTGATGAATAAGAACCCTAAGCAGTACAGTATACCTTCACTACTTAGACAGAACACATAAACTATATGAAAAAATATTAGTTAAACAGTAGAAATAGCATTTTTTTTAATTGCCAAGAGGGTTGGCCGTGTTATTATTTTTCATCTGCACTTCGGTGTACAATCTGCTCTTACTTCCAGCAGCAGCAGCATCTTTGAAAAAAAGTTGCCCCTTAAGTAGTGATCTGAGCTTCTTGACAACAATGATTACTATTTAATCTCCAGCCACATATTATTTCAGATCCCTCACATTGTTCTTTAAAGGAAAATTCCCAAGTGCATTATAAGTCAAAAAATTCATTATTCCTTCCCCAAAATATTCCTGGATGCTTTTCCCAGCATTGAGGTTTCCCCAGCCACAGGACTTTAGGTTTTCCTCTGTCCTGGACCTGGCAACACCCCTCACTTGTTATACTTCAGTCCTTTTGCAGTCAGTAAACAAGATTTCTTTTTCTTTCCCTGATTTTTTGAAGGCATTTCTCAGAGCATAGCTAACAGATAGAGAAACAGTCTGAATGAAGGTGGACAGGGTTGTTAGGAGATGAGGGTTTAGGCTCTGCCTCCAGAGAGAAGGACCTGATGTCTAGGAACAGGTTGGGTAAGAGGAATGTCTTCTGTCATTGAAGCTGCTTCAGTACTGAGGTGAGTGTTTTAGCTGTAGAGTTATTTTAGTTTGGGCAGGGAATCAGGGAATACCTATTTTGACTACAGAGTTTTTGGCAGATTGGCTTATGACTTGCAGTCTGACACAGGAATTGTCTTTTTTTTTTTTTTTTTTTTAACAAGAACCAATTGAAAGTGCTAGGGCAAATATGGAGAGAGGTGTCAAATGAACAACTGTTTTAAAACTGTCAGAGGCTCATAAATTATGGAGCAAGGTATCACTGAGGACCTGAATAGTAACATCTCAAGTCGTATTATTGATTCTGCACTTCCTCAAACTGGCAAAAAAAAACCCCTGAACAAGTAGCAGCTGCCATAGCTAGGTTTGTCTGCACACACAATTTCCCTAGCTAAGTTCCCAATGGCATGTTAAAATGAATGCAGGCGATGTCTATTGATATTCAAGCATTTTTCCTGCAAGAATGTATAATGATTTTGAAATCAGGTTTGACAATAGTTATGACATACTATGCAAATATTGTCAAGCCTGCTTCCACTGACTGTAGTGGAAAAGCCTGAACTTGAAACTGTTTATACTAAACTTCCATACTGAATAAAACTAAACATGCAATTAATAAATGTTCCTGTGAAAGGTGAACAACTGACAGAAAAAAAAGTTTTAAGTAATATCTGTCAAAATCAAAAGGACACACAGAGAAAGAAACAAATAGAACTCTAGATATAAACAGGGTTAAAAACATTCCATAAGGTAACAAAAAAGACCTGTACTGATGAAATGAGTAATTACTGACAATGACTCAGATGCTAATGATAGAGACTGTCTCTAAGGCATAGGAACACATCTTGGCCAAAATAACTTTCTGCTTCCCCTTATCACACCAAACTAGAAGTAAGAGATGTTCTGTAGTGATCCTTCAGCAGAAGGTAGAAAATAAGAATCTGAGGGAGAAGAGCAATTTTGGTTTGAAATAAAACCTTTCACAAGGACTACAGAAGTTGTTCTGAAGAACATATGGATTGGATCAGACTGTAAAGTTTCCTTTTATTGTTTAAAATCAATGTCTTAAAGAATATTCTGAATATTGCACAAATAAGTTCATCTTATTTGACCAGGATAATTTTATGTTTTATATATGGGTGGGAAAGAAATCCAAAAACTTGAGATTGTGTTGTACAGGCCAACATCCCAAAGCCTGGTTGAGTACTAAACATGAATGAAGATGAACTGAAGAAATTATACAAGTGGACAGACGTGATTATAAACAGAGCTAGGTTTTTTTGGTCTTTTTTATACAGTGACCAAGACTGTAAGCCTATCAGGACTAACCTTAACATTCTGTGTGACAGAAGCTTAAAAGCATCTCTGCTCATGAGGCATGGCAAAAGTATTCAAACACATATGACTGTGTTTGGGAACAATGTCTAGTGAGAAACCCTGCAAGTACTTTTAGATAGCCCATGATAAACACATGATTCACTGTTAAGTATAAAGATAATTTGAACTAAATATTTTATTTGGTTTGTTTTCAAATACTGACCCTTTTTCCTCATTTTTGCTTGCCATCAGGGAAGAACAGAAACTTGGTTATTTCTGTTGGGTTTTCATTGTGATTTTAAAACTACTGTCTCCTGAAGCATTGAGCCACAATAGTTACTGTAAAACTTAATGTGTTAAAGCACAAGATGTTTCTTCTTCCGGCAACCTTGTGATACTCTTTACCCCCTAGAAAAGGAAGGAGAGACTCTCTCATGGTTATATAATCCAAAATGGTTATATATCAAAATCAATGATCCCAGGACCCCCAAAACACACATAACTGGCACCACCCATGTCAATAAATTGCCACTCATTACATTTTTCCACATCATTAAGATGAGCACCAAAACTGCCCAATCAGTGGAATTAGATAACTGCCTTTCCCAAATAAGTAATTACCTCGCTGTAAATTTTTAAGAATGGGAGAGCTGCTGCAAAATGGACAAGCCCTGTGAGTTATTTCAGTGTTGGCCATCCTTTTCTATCATAACTGCTGACATAGGAAAGTATTCAAAGGACAGATTCTGAAACTGGGAAAATACGAATCAGAACTTGAGCAGTTTTCTACAAACATCATTTACTTGGCCAACTGATTGTAAAATGGTAGTGGAGTTCCAAAGCTAGAAGGTTTGACTGCTTTTCCTAGATTGCAGCCACCCAAGATTTCCTTTCAGTATGCTTGCGTACAAGGCATTTGAGTTTCGTAGTCTTACAAACTCTTCAGAAGGCCCAGCACGAGACAGCTTGGTGCTGAGATGAAGTGCTGTCTTAGTCCTAAAATGAAAGCCTCGCTACAGCAATGCTGTGCACAAGCAGCATTCTCCACAGGCATCACTAAGCTGTCTTTGGTCCCAGAGTGATGCTGCTTGACACCCGTGCAACTGTGGCGGCTCTGTGGTGGTTTGTCTGCCCTGGGTAGGGACGTGAAAAATGTTTGATCTTATAGTACCAGTTCACTGTAAGGAAGAAATCGATAACCACTGAACTGCTAGTTTATCTGCCTCCTGTAAATTTAGTAGATAGCATCACTGTAACGTTCCTCATTTTCTATGGCATCCTAAATATGGTTGTATTATTTTCTAGATAATATGGATGGAGATAAAACACTCATAGAGAACACAGTTAGGATAACCAATGGAAAAATGGGTAGAAAATTGCTGATCAAAAGCATTTTATAACAGCTTTGAATGTCTGTTCAGGTAGCACATACACAATAAGGGAAAATCATAAGTTTCAGGTTTAGAATTTAATAACATCTAGTTCATTATTTTATTACAATTGCTGTTGCAAGGATTCCTTTACAGCACATTTTTTCCAGGAGAATTGGAGCTTAATCAGTCACATTGCGGAAGATAGGCATTTCATGGAATATCTTCTTTAACAGCTTTTAAAAATAATTTTAATTGATGTTAATAACTGTAAGACCTGATTTTTTTTTACTTTCCTCTAGAGTCATGGACTCTTCCATATTGTTAATTTCCAAATGCAATATGCAAAACCAAGATGAAGTGAAGCAAAATATTACGCAACAAACTTAAATGGAATAAGACTAATTTTGACTTAATTAAATTGGGGCAGAGGGAAGAATCGCATCTTCATGAAATCTGATGTGAGAACAGATTTGCACAAAGGAACATAATCTGATAATTAAGGGCCAAGTATAGGACATGTTTTAGCTTTATACTGCCTCTCTAGACCTTGTTGCAACAAATAATGAATATTTAGGACAAAATGTCTTTTTTTCCTGACTGACTGGAGACACAAG
This sequence comes from Donacobius atricapilla, assembly GCA_013397315.1. Taxonomy (NCBI): domain Eukaryota; kingdom Metazoa; phylum Chordata; class Aves; order Passeriformes; family Mimidae; genus Donacobius; species Donacobius atricapilla. The sequence goes on from WBMY01002964.1 coordinate 1,149,634, forward strand.
TTTTGGTAGTGGCTTTAATAGAAACAGTAGTTTAAGGTCAAAAGCTTCTGTTTCAAGTTTTCAAACAATCAATTGACACTTGCCAAAATGCATAGATTAAAGCACTTCACTGGGAAAATCCTCAATCCATTTTAAAAACTTGTCATTAATCTATTTTCTAGATGGATTTGAATTGTGGTAGCTACAGTTCATGTCAAACTAAATTTGGTTTTTACTATCTAAATACCAATAGAACTTCAAGAGCTATTTATTTTTCTTATATTAAGTGGTGTTTTGTGAGATATCCCCTGCCAAAGAGTACACTGTGAGTTGTGACAGGTGGGGGCTATTTTCATTCTTTTTGTGAGGGAGCCTGTCCTGTGATCCAGAATGCTGGCTACATTTCTAAGAAGACATTTTCAGCTGAGTATTTCAAAATACAGAGGTTCTACTTTGGCTGTGTGCTTTGGTGCAGTTGAGAAATCCAGAAAAAGATATTCCATTTCAAAGCAGCAGGAACAAGAAAGGCATCCAAACTTACACATTTGAATGGTTGTGTTACTTCTTCCCAGTCCATGTCCTTTTTTATTGTCTTCCTGTCAGGCTTTCAGCAACTGGGCAACCAGATAACTTATGAGTGAAATAATGAGGGCCTTTATGAACCTCTCAGGGTTCAGATTCAGGCCACAGTATCCTGAATGGTCCCTTGGTGACTGAAAGTGTGTGGAGGTACAGTGTGGTGGCATCAGTTCCCCTGTGCTGGCTGTTGTGGATGCCTTTACTTGGTCCCTTAATATACTATCAAAATTGTCATAAGTTACTTTCTCTTTATCAGCCTTAAGGCAGACGTGAGACCCAAAAATTCCCATACAGTATCAGAATCTGTAAGTCGAGATGAGGCAAAACAAAGAAAACCTGTAACACGTCTTTTGTTTCACAGAAGGCTTGTACCATAGCTTAGTTCCTACAGCAGTAAACAGCCTTTTCACAAGCACTCAATCCACTCTTGAAATGATGGAGAGAATTTTTTTTTCCCCAGTTTGAAAAGGAAGTTGTTCCTGGCCTGAAGCTTTACAAGCCAAGGTTCAGCTCAAAACATATTTTATGTCTGAGTTATTGCAAACCATTTAAATTAAGGATTTATAATGGAAATGCTGACACAACCTAAACTCTAGCTGTTTGAATGGCACCACTATAATTATATGAGAATTTAATGATTTCAGCTGCAGCTGAACTGACAAGAAGTATAACCAAATAAACAACAGCATTTATACAGGCCATGAGTGAGAAAAAACATAGTAGCAGACCTGGGTAAACACACTCATAGGAACCTGATGGAAATTTTCATGGAAAAAAAAAAAATCAGGAATATTCCTGGCTATAAATAAATACCACCTTAATTTCCTTTAGAGTGAAAAAGAATAGAGTCACGATGCAATTACAGAGTCCTCCTCTCCCTTTATATAAAAAGCATGTGAGACCATCCGGAGAAACACAGGATATGTTAAACTACAGACTGACGAGTGACTCATCAATAAGATAAAAATAGATTTAAACTGAGAAACGAGCTGAGAGAAATGGGCTCAGCAGTAAGTAGCAGGCGCAGAAAAAGGGAAAGATTAAGAAAGCTAAAGAAAGAATTGGGAAGTACTATTCCAGAACATGAATTTAATTTCTAGCATCTTTTTCTATATCATATCTTAACTAGAGTTAAAAAAATTGCTAAGTGAACATTGTGCACTTCTTGCAAAAGCAAAGTTCATGCACGAACTTGTGTCCAAAAATATCCTACCTTTTCCATTATGACCAAATTATTAATATCAATACTTTTCTACTCTCAGATAAAGCTATTTCTAATTTAAAAAAAAAAA
>WBMY01002964.1:1151501-1263954 GCA_013397315.1 Donacobius atricapilla
AAAAAAAAAAAAAACCAACAAATTTCTGATGTTAAGTATTTACATTTCAATTATATCGTTTTTAATTTGTCTGGTACTTTTTTTGTAATATATCTTTCTCTGAATTCACAATCCCACTTTACACCTTCAGGGTAGCACTGAGTATATGTAACAGTTTCTAAAATAAACTTTCCAGGAGTCTGATCATATATCAACATGTTCTTGAAGAACAGAGGATATTTATTCATATTTCATTAAGCAACTACCTTTTCTGCCTTTCATTTTTTTTAAATTTTAATTCTCTCTAAACGGCTTCATCTGACCCTGACAAGAACTTGTATGCTATCATACCAGGTTTTCATCAGATATCCTGATCCTTGTAGATCAGTGAGAATTTGTACATTTATTAATGACATCCCAGAGACTTACAGGGTTTTGTTGAACCCTTCAGATCAGAGAGCTGTATCATTAATGTCAGTGATTGTAGCATTAAGTCCATAAGTTTTTTATTTACACTATATTGAACATGAAGAGAAAATGAATTAACAAACAAACTAAAAGGAAACTCTACTTTTGTTTGACCTTCAATAAGAAAAATCATGTTCTTCTCACCCATTTAAAGAGAAGCCATAATTTTAATGGCTTTATCCAGCATAATTTAAGAGTCTAAAGCTGAAATGTAAGCAAAACCTAGGTGCAAGGGCAGAAAAGTCTTCACCTAGGAAAAATATCTATGCAAGCTGTAACCTAATTCTAGAAATCTCTAAATTCTATATTTCTTAATTAAAGCACATCAAATCTACCTTTTTTTAAGGTTTTGCTTTTTGGTATATATATATACTATTGAATCTTTGTGCTGACCACGTTGACTAGGTTAACATCTGCCTGATGTCTAAATTAAATCAGAATCCCGAAAATAGATTTCTCTGCTGTCTTTATATGTTCTAGCCACTATTATGAGAGCATTTGTTACATTTTGCCAGTGAAATACAGAATAATACATAGGAAAAAATCCCAGGATGGGTCTGGAAAGTAGGATTTCATTACTAGTCTGATGGATTTAACCTTTAAGGCCATAGAGGCTCCTTTTCATTCAGCTCACTGGTGCAGTGTATCTTGAATTCTACCCTACTCAGTGGCTCTGAGTTCAACAAATGTGACTGACAAAAGAATAGAAATTTCTGATCATTTATCTCCTGCTTTCTTGGAGTAATCTAAATCTGAATATCTGAGTGAAAACTAGACCTGATATTGTTAAACTGCTGTGGTTTTTAACAGTAAAGACTGTTCAATACTAAATTCCTAGCAGTAAAAACATCATTCAGAAATTGTACTGGGTATAAAGGATTTTAAAGGGTAAAGGGTTAACTGTTATCATTTTGTTAAACACACAGATAATTAATGGATTAATATAATTGCTTCAAAATTAAAAGATAATGGCATTATCATCAGGACTTTGCCAGTAGAGATCCAATGGCAGGATAAATAGCAGACAGGAGGAGAAAATTAATTACCAATTATGATGAAAAAGTGCAATACTTCTTTTGTTTCATTTTTATTTCAATCTTAAGCAGAAAGGAAGATCCCCAAACATAGGAAGATAAACATTAATTCATAAATGCTCTTTTGAGCATGCCAGTTTATTTTGGGTGGGCACTCAACCCATCACATTTTCTCATCCCTGTTTTTTGAACACTTCTGACATAACGGCAACCTTGTTTAACAAACTAAAATAGAAATCCAGCAAACTATTTTTGTGAGTCAAATGACAGCTAGCATTAGTATCTGATTTTAGTCAGAGTGTTCATACTATTGTTGTGCATTTAGACTTCATAACTATCCTAAGGGGACTTTTAACCACACTAGCACTGCAGGAGAGTCAACATGAATATCAGATGGGTAATTATCTAAGTCAAAATTTGCCTTGAATACTAATCCTAATACAGTTTCCAAAGAAAATTTAATTTCCTAATTGTCTTTATCAATTTTTCAAGATATAGAAATTCATATACAAACAGATCAGGGAAGAAAAAATGAAGAGACATAAGTACTTCAAATTCTGTCTTTGTTTAAATTAAACATAAATAGGGAAATAAAACAGTTTTGAGTGCACTTCCCATTTGTTTCCAAATATAGGATTATGTAGCCTTTTACTTCTTAAGCATTTTCTATCTCCACTCCCATATTAATTGTGTGAAATAAATCTAGAAGTACCAGTACTAGTTGAAGCATATTTATGGAGCTGGACTTGATGACCCTGATGAGTGCCTTCAAATTCAGCATATTCTATGATTGTTTTATTACCATGAAAATGAACAAATGCTCATCTCATTTGATAAAGAGTAGATGCAATATGTTGCAATAATTTGATAGCATAGAGCAGACTTGCTTTCCTTGATAACCTTCTAAATTATCCTTCCTTTATACAAAAGAAATTTTCCTGAGTTCAATCTGCTTTAATAAAACTATGGATTCTTTGTCATCACAAGATTGCTATGTATTGTATCTAATACCTTATATATTATACATACATCTAAAATTTGGTGCTAACCTATTGTAGGAAAAAAAAATAATAGCAGCAGGACTTAAAATTGCCTACAACTATTTTCATTAAAAGAAATCAAAATTGCTTCCCAAATCATAGAATATAGCTCAGAGGAATTTATAAATTAAAATATTGCTATTTACAATACCCTATGCTAAATATTTCATATACTAAATATTTATAAATATTTAATATTTAATATTGACCTAGTATTTAATATTTAATTCGATTATTTTTGGATCAAGTCTGCTGAATATGCAGAAATTTCTGTAATTTTTTTTACAGGGGTTAATATTTAATTTGGTTTCTTTTTTTACTTTCTTAGATTCTAAGGCTTAAAATGGAAAATAGGCACCTCTATGGAAATCAAAAACCCAGAAATTTACTCATCTCTTTTTTTTATTTAGTTTAATTTTAGGACTGTATGCAGAAAATTCCAGCTATCTATATTTTCACTAGAAAATCTTCTTTTATATCTAGAATTCTGCTACAAAGAATGCCTAGCATTATTCAAGTTTTAATAGACAGGCTCTTCAGCTCCCTTTAGTTGGTTTCAGCAATGCAGTTCTGTGTTGGTTTTTGGCCTTTAAGACCTGATACACCAAACTGGATCCTCAGTGCACCTATTTGATAGGGTGTGCTCCAACACAAGAGGAGTCTGCTTTTACTTTATGATAAGCACAGTCATTTGGGATGCTTGCCAGAAATGTCCAGACTCTGGCTGACACCAATCCACAAGACAGAGTCATACGGTCTCATGACTAGAATGGGGAGTAGATCCCCTCCCAGTCTCTGGCACAAGGAATAACTAACATAAATTATTGCAGTATTGTCTGAAGTGACCACTGGAAATAAGGTCTGATCTTAGATGAGTGCCTGAAACACTTCACTGTGGACTCCCTCTGGCCCAAGGAATTTAAGTATTCTGTTCAAAGCTGAGCATGATGTACAAAGAAAGGGAGCCCTGTGCAAAACGTGGCTGGAATTTGCTCTTTGCCACATTCTGCAATCTGAGTGTTCACATCCTTCAAGCACACATGTGATTGTATTGCTGTTATACTCCATTTTCTAAGTTTCTCCTTATGTGGAAATCTTGGATCATTAATTCTGTTCTTCAGCTGCTGAAAGGGATGTTCTTGCTGTGTTTTGAAGCCACTGACTTTTTACTTTGATTTATCTCCAATATTTTAAACCATCTTTGCTCTTTACACATTTGAGATTCCTTTATTTTCCATGGCCTGCAGTAAAGGGTAGTTTAATACAACAATACCATATCACATACGATTTTAAAGAGAAAAGGAAAAATAAGAGAGAAGATGAAAGTAATAGTAATAAGATCACAAAGCTGCATAAGCCAGCTATATGTGCTGCTAATGTGTTCTGTTATATTATTTTTATCCCTTCAGATTCCCAGGATGCCCATCTGCTTTTGTTGACTTTCTGTTCCATTTCCTGGAAACTGCTTGTTCTGTGAAGCCTGAGTGTGAATGACAGTCATATATTAATTCAAGGAAATTAGGATAAGTGACTACAATACAGGGTCTCAAGTGTGTTGGTTAAGCAATGCCAAAGAACAGATTTAAAATGTAGGGCAGTTTACAGTTCTCATGATGCTCAGTAGCAAAGCACTCATTAGAATTCTAGCAATGTTTCTGCTTATTTTCACGAAGCATGTAAGCTGTGAAATGAATGACAGATAAGCTTTGCATCTTGGGAAATGTGTGATTAAATTATTGCAATTTAAGATAAAACACATGAAGAGTTATCATTTCGACATGCTATTTGCTAAAAACATCCTCTCCTATTTACTCTAAGATGCTTTAGATGTTTAGTCTGAAATATATGCCTGTATCCCTTATCCAAAACCATGTGATTCCTGTTGGAGAACATGGTACCATTATTCCCTACTTCAGTTATTTTTCAACATGTCCTCTGCAAAACTGCATCAATTGCCTTTTATAGATTTATAAGACTTAATCAGAGGGGTTATTGTTCAGAAGGCTATAGCTTCTGAAAGCATGAACATAATGACAAAAGCACAATGCAAACATTTTAAAGGTGGTTCCAAGAACAGTACACTTTCCAGTGAGGATTCTCTACTGACCAAAACCACCCCTGAGCTCATGCTACTGCTTCCCATTACTATGGTACAGACCTTCTTAGCTTTGCTGTCTATTTTCTCAAAGCTTGTAGGAATTACAAAATCATTTGACTGTACCTAGCAACTTTGAAGGTAACAAAGAGGATAAAAATTAAAAATTTACTAATGTGGGGATACCATTACTAAAGCCTTGTTTTCTTAGACAATCAGCTTAAAAAAAAAAAAAAATAAAAAAAGGGAAAAAATATAACAGTGATGTGGAATCACAGCTTACTTACAAAGAACATAATCAGTGTGAGAACTTCGTGGATCTGTTATTTCAGAGAGAATTTCAATGAATACATGTGTCTTTGTACAAACCCCATGCAATTAAAATGATAGCCACATTGGTCAACCCCACTTTTACAGATAAAAGCTTGTTGTGTTGGTCTGCAGCATTCATTAATAGACGGCTGACTCAGTTTTCTTCCCACATTCTTGTGTGTGTCCTTTTATCCCTCCCTCTAAATGTTTTTTCCCCAATTGTTCTTTAAAAATAAAATCCAGAGACTAGTGCTGCATTTATTTCTGTGCTATTTTCTCAGCTGCTGGTTCTTTTATACCTCCTTCTTCCTTTCTGTTTGCACATAAGAGCATGAAAAAGTGATGGACAGAGAAGACATTAATTGCTTATTCTGCAAATAAACCCTTAGTGATCAAGAGGAAAATTATTTTCTAATACTTTAAAACCAAGGAGAATGACTGGAAGGCAAAAAGAATCACCTTGTTCAGAAACTACCCAAATCTATATTTCAGGCTTGCAGATGACTAAAACACGTAGAGCATGATGAGTGATCATCATCTGGTTCTAGACAAAACACAAACTTCCACTATAACAGAGGGCTTTATATAGCTCTCTGATGTAATCAGATTTAGCTTTTGTGAACTTCTGTAAGTTGTTCCATTTAGTCATTTCACGCAATATCTGTTATTTAGTCTATCTCTATCACTGGAATTCTCTTACCCACTGCTGGAACAGTGAAACCTTACTAAATAACTTTTGGTATCATAATTGCTTTGTAACAGTTCCATCCTAAATGTAGAAGTTCTAGAATAAAAAATAAAAATAGTCTCAATAAAAAAGGATCTCATCCCTATTTAAATATTTCCATATATTGGAGAAATAGAAAAATCTCCTGCTAGCACTGCAACTGGTATCTTGACTCTTGCATAAAGCCTAAGAAATCAGCAGAGGCAAAGAGTTTTCTTCTCAAAATTAGTTCAGTGATGTAGACAATACATTTCAAGAAGTTGGTCAATACTTTAATTTTACTTTTTCCAATAGAATCAGACTTCAGTGATTTAAGATCAAAATGGGCTCCTGAACAGTACGGGCATTTCTGTAATTGTGGTGAGGAATCCTTTGCTCTATGACACAGCTCATGCGCCTAGGCCTCATTTCAGCTTCCTCTCAGTGACAGTCACACAGTGTTAGAATGTGAATATGATACCTTTGCTTTTGTTTGTTTGTTTGTTTTGGGAAACTTTAGAAAGCCCAGTTAAACTTTTCTTCACCAGCTGCATCCGAAACCGAACCACGGTGTGCCACCATTCAGGACAGGTGGTCTACGTAAGACATTACAGACCAGGCTGTGGATTACAGGAATGTCTTTTCAAAGGAGACAGCGCAGTTCAAACCTCTCTTTATGAAGGAGATTATGCTGAAGTAAAGGTGGCATGGGTGAAAAAGTAAAATGTCTCTTTCCTCACCCACACCCACCCTACCGCTCCCCTGTTTTCCCCTGAGAAGGTGTTTACATATTCCAGTAGAGAAACAGGGAAATAAGAAAAGAAAACGACTGGACCGTTAATACTCATTTTGTAACATCTGTTCAATTAGAGTTATTTTTTTATCTTTTTTTATTTTCACCAAATAATCAGTTATGTAATGTTCTGTTCCAGTATCCAAAACTAAATTGAAGATACTTTATAACAGATTATCCTTCCAGCGTGTCTAAAATCTGTCTGTGACATAAAGGTGGAATGTTTTAATGAAGAGATTACCTTAACAGTGCAATTAACAAATGGCTCATAAAACATTTATGGAAACCAATTTAGAGATTCTGCACTATCATAATTACAAATTTGCAAAATTTCCTAAAAGCTTATTTATATAATAGAACATAATGGCTCTCAAGCATTCATTTGTATCTACCTCAGAAATACCATCCATGTTTAGAAGCTCTTTATAACATGCTTTTGTCTGGATGTCCCAATATGCATGCAATAATTTTGTTTTTATGATGTAATTTACGATATCACCAGTTAATTTGGTTGCTTATTTTGGTGTTTCCTTAGTTTTCTCATTTCTGAACAGAAACACAGCAGTTATTTTACTTTCTAGATTTCCATTTTGCACAGTACTCTAGTCACTTGTTAGGACCTGCAAAACCTAGAAGGAGGCATGGATTATTCGGGAATAATATACACCTGACCTGGTGTAGTATGTCAGAAACTGTTTCAGGTTTTTGTGAGACAGATACGCACAATATAAAATAAAAATTGTTGTAATTCCACTGAATTGGTTAGAAGAGGCAGAAGTACTTTTTAAACAAGTCATACTTAGTAAAATATAACTTCAGACAGATCAAGATAGTGCTGAGCATTTTTTGTGCAGAATTTCTTATGAAATTAATGAAACGCATTTGTTTAGGAGCCTAACAAGGGGATGAAGTAGACTGGAATTTTGACCTGTCTGAAGACAGGGGTGTTATTCAGTCTGTACTTGAGTGAGAAGTACAATCAAGGAGAAGACAGGACCTAAGATACTTAGCCTGCACATATACAGCTTATGCTAAATATTTAATCGTACATATGAGAAAAAAGATCCAGGTTCTTCTCAAAAAATCCCTTGGAAATAATGGAGGCTGCAATATTATTTGCTGCCAGTAAGAACAGATAATATTCAATTTTCATAAATGACTAATATTTTTATGTGATTATAAATAAAATGACTGTGTCATCATTGTATACCTCCAACTAGGATTTCCTTTGTTATCTTCTTCAATTTCCCTATATTGATTATAAGATTGTTTTGTGGTCTAATCACCCCAAGTCAAGATAATTTACTAAAAGGCATCTAAAGAATGTAACTACAAGGGGAAAGTGACCACAAAAGTTTTAAGTTGCTGGTGCCATCTTGAAAAGAATGTCAGCACTTGCTCAGAGCTGCACTTTGAGTCAGAAGCTCCATTCAACAACAGATGATCTATATTTATTTGACTAATAATTGGTTAAATAACTGGCATTTAGTATACAAGGACCTAACAGGCCACAACTGGAATTGAGCATTTGCAAAAGATAGCAGTGCACTGAAAAGCTTTTTAATCTTGCTGTGATACGAGTGACATTCTAAGAAACATCAGGAGGCAGATAAAAGCTAGAAGTGGGACACCTAACCTTTCTGCAGGGAAATCATGCCCATGATGTCAGACCAACACTTAAAACACCAATACCTATTTAACAAAATATAAATGTGAGGTAATTTTCCATTTATAGTCATATTATATGACAAATAGAAGGAGCCTCATTAGAATGATTTGTTGCCAGCTTCTGACTTCAGAACTCAATTCATTCAATCACAATTTAAAGTGTCATCTACAAGAGTCTACACTAAACAAATTGGTAGAAAAAATGCAGTAATTACTTTGAAGGACTGAACAGCAATGCCAGGATTTATGACCTTGTCAAGGAGACTAGTCATTAAGCTCGTGCTATCTAAAACAATTGCACTTAGCTCTTTTTGCATCCCAAATCTATTACTGTTTACACCTTCTAAAGCTGTGCTCCTGGCACGTCTACATGAAGAGGTTCTGTGTACCAAAGTGAGAGAGACCTAATTGCACATGGAACAGTATTTTTTCTGAGCATCAAAAGAAAAACGCTATTACCAAGCCTGACTGACCCAGAAAGATTACCAAGTGCTATTTACCTTATCCTGACTCAGATCATTAAAAAGTTAGACTCACTAAGCCATGGATATGAATTCTTCTGTACTTTGACTCAACTGACTTGACAAAAATCACATCAGGAAATGTAGTTTTCTATTAGGTTTTCATTGTCTGGGTCAGTAAAACATTATTAGTCAGTTGGGCTAAGACTGAAAGTATTGGAAAATGGAAAATACTGCAAGAAAACATGCAGTGCGTTTGAAAATACTATATAACATCACCAACACAATAAGGAAGTTTAGCCAGATTAATAAGAAATAGTGAAAAGTAAACAGTGCTGGCAAAAACAGAGGTCTGAAATAAGCAGAAAATTCTAGAGAAACTTACTCAAGAACTCATTAGTTTTAACACATATTTTTTTGAAACAAAACACTAAGGAAACCTGTAGCCAAATAAATCTTTAACTACTGCAAAAGTGTTTATATATTTAAATTGAATCAGTTTGTGAGAAAATTCATATACATGAAAACAATATCCTGCCACCCCTTTGGGAGGACATATAATAACTTTCTCAAAACTAACATTTATGCTGTGCCAAAAATATAATGTATGTGAAAATAATTAAATTATAATTGAAAAATTCAAAGAAGTAACAATCAAAAACTTCAAGTTGCTATAATATTTATCTGCGCGTTTTCAAATCAAATCACTTTTTCTTAAATTCTGTCCCTACCACTACACCAGGAATAGCAGTTCATCTATAGTGCCAGCAATATTATGCTACTCCTATCACAGACCACTTTTTCTGGTTGTAGAAATGGGTTTCAAAACGCTGTAAACTAAATGCTGTCAACAAATTGCCAGATAAAATAAAATAGTTGATAGACATTGTATCAATAAATGGTTACAGATTTTGAAGATTTAAAAATTAAGTATAGCTCATAGATCATTTAGTGTAAGCTTTTAATGCCATATGTTTTCATTTTGCCAGCAGATTTCACTTTCAAAACAGATTTCTTCATCACATTATTTTCACAGTGACAATCAACTGTGTTGAGCATTTTAATATATTCAACTTCCAATTGTAGATATTGAAAATATCTCCAATCATGAAAACCAAGTTTCATGTTTGCGAGCAGTAAAATTCATACTCAGTCACTTTTTCCAGTTCGGGAACTGATTCTGATTTCAGAGATCATATTCAGCATTTCCTTAGTAGTTTTAAATGTAATTTGATCCCAAATATGATAATCCCTTTAAATTCCCGGATAGTAATCAGTTCCTCTTACTCTCCACAGAAGGATGAAGCCAGCTAAGTAAAGTTTGCTTAACACTAAAGCTCTGTGGAGGATAAATATTCAATTTTGTGTTCCCTTTGCTTTTGCATTAATGCAAGGCAATAATTGCTAATACAGTATCAAAGATGTGATGAAATATCTAAAAAGAACTGAACTATCAAATTTGCCTTTTGTCCTCCCCTTTTTTTCTTTGCTCTCCACTCTTTTTCCATTTTAAGCTACCGGAAGGTTCAGTATTTAAAAAAAAATTCCTGTGTGTAAATTTTACTGAAGTCATTGTATTTCTGTTCACATTCAATAAATGCACTTTTCCAAATAATTGCACTTAAACATAAGGATGCCAGTTATCTCTTTTTATTACTATGCATGTCATGTCACATAAGAGCATTATGGCTTATTGCAGAGAGCATAATGGCAAAAATGTGGGCGTGCACAAAAAAATCCAGAAGAAAGCGCTCTCCATTGGTACATGTTTGTTCTAGTGCCTTTCATGATGCTGTACACAAGATCATGTGCAGCTTTGCAGTGACAAAAAATGTCTGAGTCATCATTCAGCTGCTATCTAGAAACTTTTGCAAAATAGCATCTGTGTTTACACAGGCAGACGCTCCCAATACATCTGTAGATCCGGCACATGGCAGTGATGTCTCTGCAGTCGGGTCCTCCTCTGTGTGAGCACTGCATCTTCCAGACCAAGTGCAAATAAAAAGAAGTCATATTTGGCTACAGATACTTTCTGAACTTTCAAAATGCTACTAATCCTCTAACATGATCTTCAGATGGCAAATATTAACAAAACTCTTATTTCAGTGATGAAATTCCAAACTCCAAATTAAGGATATTCATCGTTTTTTCCTGAGCCAACACAGCTTCCTAAGTCTAATGCACAAAATATATATTCAAAATTCCACATAATACAATGTAGGTCTTCTTGAAACACACAACACAGATATATACATGCATTACACTGTCATATGCTCTGTTAAACATGATGTTGAAGAAAGAATAAACATCTCTGGACTTAAAGAATTAATTTAGCTCCTGTTAATTTCTCAACATTTTGATAACCAGACTTAAGCTTTTCTGAATCCATAGCTTGTGTTCTGACATTTTAAGTTCCAGGTCTTTCTTCCTTTTGTGTGAAGTCTTACCTCTTGACATGGCAGGTACACATACATTAAAATCTACTGCCCCTTGCTCTAATTATTGGCTGCTCTCTGGTCTTCCTTTTGACTGTTGTATTTACATGTCTCCATTGGTTTTGATGTTTGCTCATTTATACTGCAAGAACAGCTTCTGTCCTGACATGGAACTTCATGCACACATCATTTCTGAGCTTGATCATGCACTTTTCTCAGTCCTAATTTGGTCATAACACTTGTAAAAACCAAGAAATTTGTACCTTGAACTGAGAAATTATTCTAAGTAATCTTTCTCCCTAATTATTGAGACTGTATGGTGGTAAACAATGCTTGTATTTTCCTCTTTTCTTTCAATAGTATCATCTATTCTTAGAAGATCTCAAAAAAAGCTATGAGTACAAATTATCTCAGAGATTTCAGTGCTAGCTATTGGATTTTTCTTAGTACACAGACTACATTATGTTATTTCAATGCTTACAACAAGGGATGTATATTACATTCATCTCTCCTTCTGCACTAAAAACATGCTGTTTCACGTCTACCAGTTTAAAAGTTGGATTGCAAAATTCTTTTTATTTTCCAGCTAAACATATATTTAAATATTGCATGAACCTGGCCCCTTCGCAGCACACATTTTATTAAAGCCAGCTGTGAAGTAATTATTGAACGTGCTAAAAATGGCTTTTGAGAGTAGAACAATGTGAGTTTTGTCCGATTTTGATTCTCACGCTGAGCTTTGACTAAATACTACATTCCAAGAACTCACTCTTTTATGAAATGGAGTCTGAACCACCTCAGAAACATAATTTCTGAGAAATGTGGGAATCTAGGTCAAGGACTGATTGTAGCAGAATTTGCTAACATAAAAAGAGTATGTTTTTCCTAAATAAAGAAACATGCTTTCAAGAAACAATGAGGACAAAATAATGAAGAAAGCAAAAAAATTCAATTTGAGAATAAAAACATTGCATGCAAAATTAAAACTATATTGCATATATAATTTCTTTTTACAGAAATAAAATGCTTTTTTTAATTGAGATTTGTAATCTGGGTACATTCTGACTGAGATGTTGCATATTTCTGATTAATTTCCCAACATTTATATTTTTTGGGCACATTTGGATGTATATTTTTATATGAGGAAAATATGAACTTTTCACATGTGTTTGTATGAATATGAGGAACGTTTTTTAAGCTTAAATGATAAATAATTCTCTTCAGGAGGAGCATGGCCTAATTTTGAATTCTTCATGATTAGTCGTATATTTTCAAAAACTAAAATTCATACCTCTAGCAATAAGATTCTAATTGGTTCTGCATTTGCATACCAATGGATAAAAGTATCCAAAATCCTACAGATATCTACTGCTGGCTTCATGCAACCCAGACACTGCCTGTTAAAAAGTGATTAGAAATTAATATAACTATCCCACGTATTCACAGCTTGAGATCTGTAATACGTAAAGAATTATCATTCTTAAAGGGGCCACGCTTGTGAATGCTGTGTTTAATTAATGCCCTAGGGAAAGAGAAAAAAAGGAGAAGGAAAAATACTGCAGCTGAATTTATTCTGAATTTGTAGTGATGTTAAACATTGCATGCTAGGTTTAATGGCATGTATTCATCTAGCTAACACAGTGTCTTACTAAGAACAAGTTGTGTTGTCTGCCTTCAGGGGATGAGGATTTTGAAGTGAATTTGGGAGTGCACAGTAGATTTCTATTTTAACTATCAATATGTGCTAGGGCTGCCATCACAAGCACCCAAGCCGCTCCCTGTATGCAGTACAACTTCGTGCACAGGATACACAGAATTCTTGTTTACCTGAACTGATATCTTTAGGTTTGTGAGGAGAAGGATGCCATGGAGCAGCAATCTGTACAAATCATACCAATAATTTATATTGAGGCTCACACTTCACTTTTTTATTCCTAACTGCTATGGGTATGTGTGAGAATATGAAGTTATTTGTGGTATGAAGACATTACATGAAACAGAAACATTTAGAAAGAGAAACTACCTGAGCAAATTAAAGTCAAAGACTGAAATATCCCAAGCAAAAAAATCTTGTATCATAGGAGGAGATTTGAACATCACTACAATGGTTAAAAATTAAAAAAAAAAAAAAAAAGCTACTTCACCATGAAACAGTGCATTGGTACAGCAGAAAACACCTTCTTACACATGCCACAAGAATATTACCCACTGCAGCAGTCCCAGGTCAGGCTCTGTTTGGACTGAAAGTTGTAGCTGAAGGAACACAAGATCAGGACAAGAACAGGGTTAGACCCTACCTATCCAGCTGTGGCTGCTGTTTGGTAAACCAACAGAGAAGAAGCCCCATCTAAAACTGACAGGCTTAGTTGTAAGCCAGTTCTCAAGCAGTAGGTACTTTAAGAGAAACAGTCTAGTGTCAATAAAATAAGCCCAAGAGGTCAGGAAACACAGTGTCCCTTACAGCTGCTTCTCTCCTTAGCCCAAAGGAAATGGCTATGAAGGCTGGACTTCTTTGCTTGTTATTTTTTCAAAGCTCAACTGCTAATTAAGACTTGAAGAGAACATGAACAACAAAGGCATTTTTGTCTGAGTGAGAGCTTATTTCACTGAAATAGAAATCTGGGAAAACAAAATATGTATTTCTGTTTGCATCAGAAATCAATTCATAAAATTTCCG
The DNA here is from genome assembly GCA_013397315.1 of Donacobius atricapilla. NCBI lineage: Eukaryota > Metazoa > Chordata > Aves > Passeriformes > Mimidae > Donacobius > Donacobius atricapilla. The sequence goes on from WBMY01002964.1 coordinate 1,165,170, forward strand.
TGCTGCAGTACAGTGAAATTATCTCAATCTGCACATACAAAAAGAATAGTACACTAAATGTCAGACTGAAGTGTTACTTTATTTAATCTTTATCATTTAACTGTGAACAATGTAAACAGGTATACCTGCAGAAAGAAAGGCACCAGGGGCAAAACAATGCAAGGGGATGAGCACAATCCAAGGAGATCCCCCCTGACTTGAATTAGGACATGAAGGTGATGAGGCTCGTCCAGCTCTGCCCAGCACCTCAGCCATGGTGCTGGCTGTAGGGCAGGGCTCTGCCCTTCCCACCTAAATTTTTTACTACAATTTTCCCATCTGCAAACCCAGACAGCAGCAAGTCCTTGGCCCTACACAGCCCCGGGCTGGGCCCTGCACTGCCGGCTCTGGCTCAGGGGAAACCTGCACTGACTGTGCTGTCCCTGCAGCCACCCAGGAGAGGGTCCTGTCCTTCCCAGCAAGGCAGCTTGGGGACCCACGGAGGGCAGGGCAGTGGGGACAGGGATGGCCTGAGGCCAAAGGCAAGGTGGCAGGAGCCCTTGCAGCCTTGCAGATCAGCCCTGTGCCTCACCCCGTGGCCATCAGCAGGGCAGCGTTGCCCACACAGACTCCAGGCCTAGAGAGGAGGGACATGGTGTGATACAAATGACAGCACTGTGGAAACTGAGGTGTGAGGGGAGAAGCCCTTTAAGCACCTTGAGGGAAATGTCCCTCCTCAGCTGACACCCTCTACATGGATGTCTGGGCCAAAATACCCGCTCGGGCACTCAGGAGAGCAGTGGGCACCTCTGCAGGACACACTTACTGCCGACGTATGGGTCTTCCTCTGGGCAGCTCTGGGCAGCTCAGCATGGAGCAAGCCTTGGTGGCTTGAATGACGTGTGTGGCTTTTCACCAGCTGAGGTGGCTGATCTTATTTTCAGGTTGCCTTCCACATCCATGTTTGTGCCTACACAAGCATGCCAAAGAGATTTGTCTTTTATTTGCAGCTTAAAAATGGTTGCATCTGAGCACCATTTAGTCTTCAGAAAGGCTGCAATGTTGGTCTTGGTCCTTCTCTCTGTTTGGGTACATTATAACACTTGTAGGTAAGGTTGTTTTCCATCTTGAGAATGTATTTACACAACTAAAGGAAGCTCACTTACTTGGATTCTTCTAAACTAGTTTCAGATTTCTGCTCCAGGAGTAACACAAGGATAGCATGTGGTAACACTCAGCTTCAGGCAAATTATCTGAGTCAGAGCATCAGATAAAATACCTGCATTTGTCTTCAGCAGAGCTCCCTCCCACACACTGCAGCCTGCACTCAGCTCCCTGTTAATGCGGATTCGTTCGTTGTCTTCATAAGCCGCACTTGTATCTCGGCTGCAGTATAAAAATATCCTCCAAGCCTGCTTTCAGAAGCCATCTGCTTCCTGCGGTGGAGAAGTAGGGACTTGGGACCAGGATTCTTGAGAGCAGCTATTTTCACTCTATGATGACTACTTCAGTTAACAGGCTGCTGTAGCTATCTCGACGTTATCAAAAAAGGTAGACTTTTTGTCCAATTTCTCATTCACCAAGAAGGCCTACCATCAGACCCTGACATCTGAGTCATTCAAACTCTAAAGCTGATGGTCACTGAAAAGAATCAAAGAATGCTCTTTGCAGTGGGAGGAAAATGGTTCCAGACTATATCACTTCAGCATACTCGAAGTCTGAATCATCTTACAGCTTATAAACTGACAATTAACTCTGATATCATGAATTTATATTGGCCACCTCGATCTAGCAGTTTCCTTCATATATCAATAACAAAACAATGTCTCTGTAGCACCTGAAGAAAGGGAGACTTATCACTGTAAGCAGGAAAAAAGTGTTTTGACAGCCACTTAGAAAATAGAGCAGATAATTTCTGAGAATTTAATTTCTGAGAATCTCAGCTGTGATGTTACTTTCAAACTATTGTAACATAGTAGCAGTACTATATGCAAGCATGAAGTACAATCAAACCTTTTCTATAATCATATTAAGTATTTTCTGAATTAAATATTGTTCTGTGTTAGAAATTAATAAGTTTTCAGCATTTTTTTGAGCAAGGTTTCCTTCTTTATTCACCAAGATACATACTGACTTGCACAGAGATACTGCATCAGGAAATGGCAAAGCCTCACTGAAGTCTTGCTTTTCTTTTTCAGTAAGGCTTAATAGAACCAGCAGAAAGAAAAAGAACATAATAGTACTTAATTTCTCAGTGGGGCCTGCAAAAAGGAATGTAATGCTTGAAATTTCATAGATTTTTTTAAACTCTTCATGAAAAAACAGTATTACATCTGTGATATTCTACTTAGTCTAAGAAAATTATGAATACTTTACTTAAGAGGCCATTTTATTCTAGTAGTTTTTCTACAATTCCTAATGCAGCACTGGCTGACCATTCACAAGAAGAAGGAAACCATTCCAAATCTGCAGAATCTGTCTTTTTCCCTATGCAGCCATTGTGTTCTTTAGGCTAAAAAAGAAATAGGACAAGCAACTATACCACTGAGACTCAGAGCCAGGCTGTCTGACTCAAAATCCTTATTAGGAAGCATAGGCTAATAACACTTCCTAGAGACCCTGGGAGGTGAGTTAGGATTTGTACAATAGCCGTGTATTGGTAATGGACCCTATTCACCCTTTGTCATGCCAACCAGTGTCTCAAAAGAACAATATAGTGATTGTGGGTTATATGTGTAGCCTTTAAAATGCTACATTTTTTTCCTTTTCTGCATTCTTCTGAGGCATAAATGTCACTTTCTTGATACTTCATTGACTTTCAGGGCCAAAAATACAGGAATCTGAGATGGCGTAACACAACTAAGTATGGTACAACAGATATCTATGCTGCAAAAACTCTGGGTTTTAAAATAAAAACAGTTTATTAATTGAAATATTTTTCTTTAAAGTTCCAAAGGAAAACAAGCTCATTTTCAGTGCATAAAATTTTTATTTACATAAAAAAAATTTAAAAATCAGAAAAAACTAATTTTTAAAGGATGAAATAGCATTTAGCTTTGACCATCTAATAATAAATTTCATTAAAAGGGCAGATAATGATTTAATGGATTGATTTAGGTTCTACTGCCATTTTTAAAGACTTCTTTACAAACAGAGAGGTTATAAATATGTATTATTGCCAGTGAGTGGTTTTATGAATGTGCAACTACATTCTTACATGCTAATATCTTAATAACCTGTTAAGGGAAAACATATCTTGAACAGATGAGAGGAAATTCTGAGAATTCTAGGATAAAAGACAGGATCCAGTATTTGCACTCTTGTTAGAAAGAAGCAGTTTAAGTGAATCTTCTGAAACAAAATCACTCAGAAAGGCAACATACAGGGCAGAAATTACGTTTTGTTAACTTCTCTGTTTTTCCTTTTTTCACTGTTTCTGCTGTAAGAATGTCGATGTGGTTGATTTCTGGAAAGGGGGCAATTTGACTGATTAAACCAGGATGCTGCACTTTAAATATTCAGCTGGTTACCATGACAACAGTTTGACACACAGCTTATCTTGTTTTAAGGAGTGCAGTCTGTTGTTATGGCAATTTGGAACACCACTGGTTTTTTCCCACACGCAGAAAATAAAACAGCAGTTAAAACAGGTTCAATAATTAAATATCTAAGCCCAATTTAGTACCTTGTAGAATGCAGTAGTTTATCTAATTTAACAAATGCAACTTGACCAAATAGAGAAAGAAAAAAGCAAAGTTAATGAAGATATAAGGATAAAGGATTATGATTTTTACCCTGGAAAGGAAAAGTAGATTGCAGAGGCATTTTTAATGATAAAAATTCACTGGTTTCTGCTTTCATGAAGAAACATGTTATTTTGTCTTGCTGACTTCTTCAGAAGCAAAATCTAAAAAAATGGATACAGAAGAACCAGTACAAATTACCCCCCAAAGCTCTTAGCATTGCAAGCAGAATGAATATTCTAAATGAAATGTCATAAATAATAATACTAAATGATCAGGGTTCTGATCTAAAATAAACATATTTCAAAAATGAAACATTTTTAAGAACCTAAATGTACACACTACTCCCTACTGATACATGACCTTACATTACATGGTAAGTAATCATGCACAAGCCTGCATATTTAGAATAACAATGAAACCTATATGCCTTTTGCTACAGGCATATTGAATGAGCCCCTACTCTTTAATCTTCAGAAAAATTCAGTTCATTTTTAAACCATAATTGGGATGGTCCTGTGAGTAGAGGAGCTAAAGGGACATCCAGCCACCCGGAAAAAAAGAAAAAAGAAAATCAGGAAGAAACTTTGATCCAGTTGTCCAGTCTCTAAAGAAGTAACAGAAAATGTCTTTGCACTAAGCAAGTTTAGTTAGGATCTATCTGATGCATTTGAAGTTTGAAAGTGCAGTGTGATTTTCTTTAGTCTTTTTAAAGTTATAACGCATATGAATATTTCAATATTTACAAGATTTGTACAGGGGTAGATGCTGGAGGTTCTCAACCTCCCTATCACTATTTCACTTTTTACTGTGAAAAAAAAAGGTGACTTAGTATACAAGATCAATCAAATTAACCTTGAATATCCTCTTCTATTTTGTCTATAAATAAGCAAACAAAATTTTCATAGGTGTGATGTCTCCAAAGATTTTTAAAAACAATATTCTACACACACACACACCAAAAAAAGGTAGGAATTATGTACATAATCAATTGACTTCCTGAATATGCATCTCTGGAAAGAAGCATGAACAGAGGGATTTTAGATAAAATCTGAATGTTGTGCCTCAGGTATCTCTCTTTGTCTGTGCAATGGAATCAAAGTTGCTTTGAGTTTTCAATTAGTTTCTTTAAAATGCTGTTGCTGTCATTCTGTATTGTCTTTTTTCTTCTATGTTTTTTTTTTCCTCCTCTGATAATTATCAAGTTTACCAACTACTAGTCTCAGTCTTGTTCCCCTTCCTGGTGTCTATGAATTTAATTTCTTTCTGAGCTTGTATTTTTGAGAGCTTCATTCCCTCCAGCATTTTCCCTCCTTATTCCTCTTTCTCAGTTTTTTCAATCTTACTCATGATACATGAGGACAGATGTGATTTCAGACATTCCTTTCTCTTCCTTTAAGAAAGTCCTACTGCTGCTTTTGTTATGGAGACCATGAATTTGAAAAGTCTTTTCCTGTGCTTCATATATCCACAGAAAGGATGGGGAGAAAAACAATCTGAAGCAGTGTAACATTAGGCTGGAAGCAGCTTACAATATAAAATACTTATGGCTGGCAAGGAGAAAGGTAGCAGAGGCAGCTAAATGTCTTTTGACTCTTATTTTATGGGTGACTAGATGAGGGGCAGATGTTTTCATTTTGCCTAAGGCAACACAAATCTGTGCTCTGGAGGTGAACTCGTACACGAAAGAATAAAACAGTGATCAGCACATACAAGATAACAACCTTAAGTATTTGGCTTTTTTTTAGCAATGTCCAGTATTAGCTACTAGTTCCTTCTACAGGACTGTGAAGGAGAGGATTGCTGTTTGCCACTCTGTTCAGGTAGACAGACAAAACCCAGACTCAGTGGTGAGGCGGCTCCAGAGGTTCCTCTGAGTAGCTGGTCTGTGACTTGTCCAGGGCCTTGCAGAGGAGAAGTGGCACAGGGTGGGACTATCAGCCAGGAGCTGCCTGGGCTCTACCCACCAGCAGGCCCCCAGGTGACAAGCTCTTTTCCTGTCCTTCCTGTCAGTGGAAATTCAACGTTAAAGAGCTGGTTTGAATTATAGACACGTAGCACCTTCCAATAGTTATGTGAGCAGATAGGAATGCAGTTTATATTGAACATCTGAGAAATTCATCTTATTTTTAAATGTATTAAACAACAGCTTCTCAGATTCAGATTATTTCTTTAAGCTACTCTAGGTGTCAGCCTCATTCATTCCTAATTGGAAGACTTCAGCAATATGACTATTCTCTCTGAAATTAGATTTGCTTATTGCTTATGTTTCTTGATTGCCATCAGAGCCTTTCCACTTTTGTTTCCTGTTTTTTTAATCCTGTTCCTTTCTCTTTTCATGCCCTATCTTTTCTGTATTTCTTTGTTTTTCATTTTTTCTGGGAAAAAAAAAAAAAAGGAAAGGAAATTTAACAGTCCACAGATAATATTATTAAAATGCCATTTATTAAGATAGGAGATTAGGAGATTTATTTAGGAGATTAACATGTGATAACATGAGAAGAAATCAATCTTTCTCATTGGTTCAATAAACAGTCAATTTCTCCTAAATTTGAGAATAATCTCTACCCAGCCCATATATGATTTCTTTGTACACCCATTAGTTGTATGATGAAATCAGTAGATTTAATTTATAACTTCAAACTTTTTCTCATTTAGCTTTTACAAGGACATATAGTCAAACAGTATCTGTGCTATTTGCTCAAGCTAAGCAAAAAGAAAAAAAAAAAGCATAAGCTTTCCAATAGAAAAAGCAATTCTTTGGCTCTTAATCTTACTTATGCCCACATCTTTAGATCACTGCAACTGACTGCAACTTTCCTTTTATAGATTATTGTTACCATTATCGCATTCTCTAACACTGTCACAAATGCTTAACTTGCTATTACATCTGGATGCCCCAAGTAATATCACTGAATAAAATCCAATTGCGGAAGGAATGCTGGTGGACATGATAGAGAGATACAACAAATTGAAATGGCATTTCGAAATTTTGCTAGATCCTTTTTACTCAGGCCAGTCCAATTACTCAGCTTGTTCTCATTACCTCCTTTGATATAAGTATTTGATGCTTTGCTGCTGTGCACATTATCACATATGGAGCTGGCAGCAGTTTGCAGTTGGTTTATGAAGAATCATTTCCAGAAGGAGGGAAATAAGCAACCCTGCGCAGGCTTAAGTTGGACACCATAGGAGTTTGGTCCTAAGTCTCACTTCTGTTGTTCACTGTGTGGGCACGGAAAAGTAAATTTGACAAAATCATGGAACTGTCAAATTTCTTTTTCAAGAACAGGAGGCCATCATTTCTATTACTCACTCTGAGTCAGAAATAATTGCAATGAGACTTGGGATCAATCTAGAAAAGTATTTCCAATAATAGTTTCACTTGTTTATTGAGCAGACTGGTTTTTTTAATAGCAGGACATTCAAGATTGTTCTGCTTGCAAACAGTATGTGGGCCAGAACTAGTGAAGTAAGCGGGAGCCGCTTTTAACTACATTAGAAACCTGCAATGTCAGCTGAACACGATGCGGAAATCTTTGGAACAACAGTGCAATGTGCCTGCAGCTTTATCTGTACCTGTACTGTAGAACAGAGTGATTCTCTGGGGCCACTTGACTTCTGTGTCTCTGGTGCTAACATAATGTTTCTTCTTATTGATTTCTATTCCCCTCCTTCCCAGTGTCCCTTAGCACAGCTTCCTAATATCCTCCAAATGATGCTAATATCCATACTCAGTCTTTCTCAGTTTCCTTCATGCTTCATAATCATCTGCAGGATGAGGCAGAAAAGGTTACAGAGCTGCTAGCCTATGGGATTCTGTGTGAATGTAGACTCAAAGGAATGCCAAAGCACCAAAAAAGCACTAAAATAAGTCTTCTTTCCCCTGAAGAAATCAAGGTTTGGAAATTCTGCAGCCTGGGAGGAGTTGCACAAAATTAGCTTGGTAAAGTTTGTAGATGTGGTTCAGAAAGGAGAAAATGAAAGATGAAAATAATTTTGAAAGTGCTGTTTCCTTTTATTGAATTTGATATGCAAGTATTCAGAGTTTTCTCAAAAAATAAACACTTGACCAGATCCATTGTTTGAGGAACTGACTTCACATGAAAGCCTTCCTTGAAAAAACTCGTCAGTTTCCAGTGGGAAACTTGATGTCATTGATAGTAATGAAAATTCATGGAAAGACAAAAGAGGGCAAACTCAAGAAAAAAAGAGGTATTCTATCCTGTTGCTGGCCAACAGTGACTATGTGTGTCCTCCATTCACACAGTTTATCTGAACATGTACACCAGTTTGGGGTTGGTGGGTTGCCTGCATTTTGACACATTTTTCCTCCCCATTAGAGCCAAAATGGAAGAAAACTGATGAAAGCAGCTGGTCTTCTGCAAAGTATCATGCAGGTGTAAAATTAGATGTAATTTATATATTTAAATATTTAATAGAGTTTGGAAATTAGAATGCATAATCATCAGATATTTTGCTTACATAACCTCAGGTTTACTTTTTTCTTTGTCAGCAAAGTTTGAGGTAGGAAAGAGACTGATAAAATTCAGCTCAATCCTATGAGGAAGTGGAGACAATTTACTCTGTTAAAGGATGGGAAAGTTTGTGAGGCCACACTGACAAGGCACCAGTGCCTGGCATGCTGCAGTTTTAGCCTTTGGCCTTCAAGTTTATTTGCCTTTGCCATCTGCATGTGTTTCAATGCACAAAACTAGAGTCCATTTAAACTTAGTATTGTCCACCTCTGAAAAGAATACTGGGATTGCATGGTCTGGTTTTTGGTAGCTGGGGGACCACAGTGGTGGCTTCAGTGAGAAGCTGCCAGAAGCTTTCCCCATGTTTGACAGAGCCAATCCCTGGTAGCTCCAGGACAGACCTGCCTCTGCCCAAGGCTGGGCCAGTTAAAAATAATAATTATGTGTCCGTGATAACATATTTAAGAAGGCAAAACCAGATGTAACTGCAGCCAGGGAAGAGTGAGAATATGGGAGAGGAACAGCTCTGCAGACAACGTCAATGAAGAAAGAGGGGGAGGCAGTGCTCCAGATTCTGGAGCTGAGGAGGGAAGGGTGGGGGAAAGGTGTTTTTAAGGTCTTGTTTTACTTCTCATTATCATGCTCTGATTTTATTTGTAATAAATTCAATTAATATCTGCAATTTGATTTTTGTCCAGGATAGCATTTGGTGATTTGATCTCTCCCCTGCCCAGCTGAGGAGGGGAGCGATAGAGTGGTTTTGGTGGGTGTCTGGCATCCAGCCAGGGTCAGGCCACTACAATACCACTGTCCAAGGAGTTCAATATATGTCATAGTTATGAGAATACAGAATTTAATGCATTAAATACAAAGCAAAGCTAGGCAAAGCAAGCTTGAAGCACCAGGAAAAATTAGCAGGTGAGAGATATAGACTATGCTGAAATTCTTTCCAGTTTGCAGAGAAAACATCAGAGAGGAACACGGGCCCACAAAAATTAAACACAAAAAACCCCAACAAAAAACCACCAAAACAAAACAAACAAATAAACAAAAACAACCTAACAAACAAACAAACACCAGAAGAACCGACCAACCCAACCCAACTGTTTCTCTTTCCATGTATAAATTATTTGTCAAGCTTTAAAATTTATTAGCACACAAAATTTGAAATAATCTTTATGATAACATCAGATGGGGAAAGGAAGAAAGAGAAATTCTTGTGATGTATTAATGCCTGAAGTGCAAGCACCAGATTAAACATTCACAGACACTGACATTTATTCCCTTAGTATGTTCAGTCTTTTAAAGATGTTACTACCCTCCTTTCCCATCTTTCTTCTAACCTTGTCTCTGCCAGAGCTTACCTCCACAGGAGTGATGCAGAATACTTCTTATCTCCTCACCAACACCTCTCAAATTCAATTGCTTAGCTTTATATTTCAGAAAGGGCAAACTCCAGGAGAGCTTCAAGACTGCATACTTCAGGAGCCGAGAAACGTCTGGGTGCTTAATTTTGCAAACTCTTCTGTGGAAAAAGTAACATTGAATAAAAAAAGTAAAAATGGGGTGGGTGTGTTCGAGAACTTCCACTGTTTTAGATTTATTAGAATATGTCTTCCAGTGCCCTATTTTCTCATTTTCCAGCTACATGTGACTAATAACAGGCCTTGTTCTAGCCACATTCAAGTCTCTGGCAAAATTTTCACAAAACCTAGTAGAAGCAAAATTATGTCGTTACCTCATTTAAGGAAAAGTTTGTATAAAAATAATACATCCTTTCATATTTGAGCTACTCTTTACCACCTACATCTTTTAGTGAACTTATCCTTTAACAAATGCAATGCAATTTGGTTGTATCTTGTAAGATAATTCCTTTGAAGGGTTATTGACGCTATATGCACTACGTGCACTGTTTTGTGCACAGCCACAAAGGAAACACAATATGACATGTTACTCTCCTGCTGCTCCATCTCTGTTACTCTTATTATGGGAAATTGCACAGCAGTCTGAGTTCTGAAGGCTTTGGTTACCTCTATTTCCATGTTGGTATTGTCAGATTGTGGCTTGACACCTCAATTAATATTTGCAAAAGTAATTATATATTTTCAGGATTGATTTTTTTTCCTATATATTTCAGGCTGAATTTTCTCATGGCACCATTTTGAGAAAGTATATTCAAATAGGAGATTCACAGATGTTATTTTTATTTCATGTTTTCTTTCTTCAGCATTATAAAGTGTCTGAACTTATTTTTTCCTAAACATGAACAAAGGAGCCTTTCTATACTAGAAATTATATTGTGCTAAAGCATTTTTCCATGTTCACTTTGGATAATTCAAATTGGAATTTTAGGTAGACGTCTCTCCTTCACAACTGCGCTTTACACAGAGCAGTGGTGCCTCAAGGCAGATAAATTAAAGCAGAATGAGTTATCACAGACGTGAGAACTAATATATGATAAATTACACCGGGTTTTATTTTGAGGTAACATAGCAATAACGTTTTGGATACTCAAGCCACCAGAGATGCTACCCATGACACGGCATCCTGATATATGGATATCTGTCTAGTTTCTTCAGATTAGATTCCCAGACTTAGGGAATTAAATAAATGTTGTCAAAAGGATTAAAATAATACTGCAAATAGTTTTTGTTTTCTCAATGTTGTCTCAATCATGTTTTGAAACTAATGAAAGAAATTTAATGAAGTTGATACAACTTTAAGTAGGATATACCTGGGAGTTTTTAAATGATTATTCATTCCAAGCAATAGGTGTATCTCTTTTAACAAATATAAAATTGGACATAATGAGTTAGTGAAAAGCTGGGCTAAGAGCACACAAAGGGAATATCTCTAGGTTTTGTCAGATTTGTGTTCTCTTGTAATATTTATAATTGTTCCAGTGGGAGTAGAGCAAGGAAAATGCTCTGCTCCTGTAAGTTTCACTTGGACATACCTTTAGAATGGATGATGGACATCTCATTGTCTTCCACATTTCAGCATTAGGATGTAAAAATACAAATGATTTGAAATTGATTCATATTGCTTTCAGAAAGAATGGAAGCACAGATACAACATATATAGGCTTCTGTCTGTCTATTACCTAACTCAATGAGATAACTTAAGGGTATCAGCTCTCTAAAGCAGTTCTGACTGGATTAGTTCTTTTGGAAGAAAAAAATCAGAGTTAGAATGAAAAATACAGTTCTCCCATAACCAGAATATTAGCATTAAAAACCAGAAACTCTGGTCACTGAATAAAATATGTAATTTATCCTAGCCAGAATATAAATTAAACACATTAGAACAAATATTACAACTTAAGTTTCTTCCCTATGCTTATTACACATACCCTTGTGCCTATAACTTTGGACAGGTAAAGGGTTTCTGATAGAATAAAGTGGTAGTTGTAATAATAATAATAATAAATGGTTTTCAACTCAAAATAAGATATTCATTACTTTCTATTAGTTTAAAAAAAAGAGAGACCTTTTTCTGATGTGTTTTTCAAATCTATTTCAGAATTTTTCTCAAAGATTTTTTTGGCATTTTTTCACCAAATTTCAAATACATGTGTACTCTAATGACATCTGTTTACCATGAGAATAGATTTATTAAATTTGCATATACCAAAAACCAGGAATGAGTAAATATCCTAATCTAATGAGTTAATATCTTTTATTGAAACTGGATTTCTTGAAAATTTCCTTCAGGAAGTCAGCTAACACTGAGGTTTTTCTTCTAAATCACTAGCAAAGCATTCCAGCAAAGGAGAATTCAGATGTTCAAATAAAGGTAAATAAGAAAGGGACAGCTGTCAAAATCTTTGGGAACAATCTCAAATGGCTCAAATGATAGCCCATATACTGCCCTTCTTCCAGACATATAAAATAGCATTTAAAGGGTTTTTTTTCATTTAAAACTCACTTCCAATGGACTGCATTTCATCTTTTCACTAGTCTCTATGAATGCAATGTATTAGTCATGTATTTTTGTTTTGTATTTAAAGCTAGGTTTAATTCATTCTCATCTCCTTGGGAAAAGAAAAAACAACAACAACAACAAAAAAAAAAAACCACAACAGTACAGTGCATACTGAGGTTTCTACTTTAAATATTCTGGAGGATATAGGCATGCCCTTTTTCTCAGAGTGTCTGCATAGTGTTAATTATAGTTAATTCACTTAACAGTAACATAAATAGTCAAGTGTGTTTTCTTCTTCAAAAATTCTACCATTGTCCCATTACTAATTAATGGAGCATTATCTGGTAATAGCTGACACTTCCTTGACTGTGCATCATATCACCTACCCTGGATTAGGATAATACAGTAATCTGTAATGAGAGTCATATCTGACAGAAAGAAAATGTGCTTGGCTTTTCTTATTTTTTCATGTTCAGACTATTTTGAAGAATCTTTTGCCAAAATATGACCTTTGAAAGAATTCAGAAAGATTTTGTTCAGAGAGTCAGAGAGTCTTCTGTTCCACAACAAAATTTATCTGCTAGTTTTAATTCCTGTGGATTTTTGTGGTTACAGCCTCTCTTCCTTGTTTGAACCTCAGGCAACTAACATCACTTGCTGCATCCCCTTTAGTCATGGGCACTTATCACTAGCTGCACTGTCAGAAGTTTAATAACCAAGCTAGAGAAAGTCTTACAATAAAGAGCTTCTAGGTAACTCAGCAGAGAACAACTACAGCTGTAATTATAGCTAGAGAGAGATCACAAAAGGGTAAGGTGGCCTCCTGCAGACATTGACACATGTTAAATTATAAACAGACGCAACGCTATTCCTTCCATTTTTTTAAATGGTCAGATTAATATTCCATCCATCTTGCAAGCAAGATTTTTCTCACAAGGGAGAGGGTAGTCTTCTAAAGAATTCAGTTTCTTCCAAAACTAAAGCCCCATTCTACCACTCAAATTCAGGCTGCACAGAGTAGTCAAAAATATACAGAGGCAGAACAATTGCTGGCACTATTTTAAAGAGAATGTTGAATAAACTACAGATACAAGATAAAACCCAAATACCCACACACAAACGAAGTCTGACTGTGCTTGACCTCTATTTCCCCATCCTAAGCCAACTAGCATCTCTTTTGAGATAAAAGGGGAAGGGGATTACAGGAACATTGGCAGATCACGTGCCAGAAGCCTGGTGTTGATCTGCACACAGTAGCTGGACGAAGGAACCTGCCTGATATCTTTTTCTCCTTCTCTAAATCCCCAGACAAACCTTCTGGGAGCCAGACTGTGGCCTGAGGCTGTGAGGAGCAGGAACAAGCTGTCCTCTTCTTGAGAATGGAAAAGGTGACTGTTCAGCTCATTGTGGGGGAAATAGCAAAATCTTGCCCTTGACATTCATTTTGATGAATTCTTTTGTATAACATTGGAATTTTAAAAAGTTTTCTAATTTGTACCTAAGCGCTACACTGGGACTTATATGCAATGCTTGTTAGAGTGTGATGGAGTTCTTGACACTGTATGCAACTGAGAAGTACCCCTGACCCTTTGAAGGAAGCTTCATGAACCAACAGATTTGGCAAAGGTAAAGGGCAAAGAGGCTCAGCAGATGTCATAGAGATGCACATGCTTTCAAAATTCATTTCCACATAAATATGATCTAACAAATGCGAGAGCAGACTCTAATATACAGCTCTGATCTCAAAGTAACCATCTTTGCCAGTGCACTCAAACTAGTCCTGCTGTGCATTGTGAATTATGCCAGTTCATGTTGGTGAAAAGTTTTATACTCTACAGCCTTGGCAAAACCAACACAATTAAACCTGAATGAGATGCTGTACCATTCCCTATCCTATATCAGCAGAGGTGTTTAATCTACTTAAGCATGTCAGTGCCAAATACACTAAGGTAATTTCATTGTGGACCTAACAAAAGGGCATAATTTCACTTGCAGCATTTTTGTGACAAGTGATAATGTGCAACATGGAAAGAAGCCAAGAGGTTCTAATAGCCAGGACTGAGTTTGCTGAGCTGCATTTATTTGGGATAGGGTGGAGGTTGGGAGGAATCTGCAGTTGTAAACAATATTATCTTGTGTGACAAAAGAAATGCATACTTTTAAATGTAGTTGGCTTTACTGAGGTTTCCATTGTGTTGACTATACGAGTAGGAAGTAAAGCTGGCAGAGGTGATAAGAGCCTCCTAATGAGCACAATTTAAAAATCAAATACAATCTTCAGTTTTTCTCAAACAGGTTTGAACCAAGTCCCTCGGAGTGCCTGAAGACAAGCCATGGTACTGATCACCAGGATTTATCAGTGATAGAGGAGAGCTCTACCCTGCTGCCTAATACAAGGCATTGTTTCCTCTGTTCCTGACTGAAGGTGACATGCTAAGGAATGGGATGAGGGGGCAACCCAGAGCCTTAACCACTCACTGGACCCCAGAAATCTGCTGCATTGGCAAATCTCTGACACGTTCAGTAAAGTAGGCAATGTGTCGATCTGAAATTGTGCTGTCTTTGCACCAAGCTCTGCTTGAAATGCTATGAAACTGGAGAATAAATATAGAATTGGCTTTTAACACTGAAATTCAACAGCCAAGCAGCTGATACCATTATTTATTGGGAGCAAAACCCCCAAGACTTATCTCCTTAAGTTTCTGCCAGGGAATTTATTGCTACATGCAAGAAAAGATGTAATGTTTTAACTTTGCTGATTCTGGCCAGAACTACTTGCCACTACAATGAAATAGATCATTCTATCAGTTGTGTGAAACCTGTTAAAGCTCAAAATGAGATGAACAATTAGTGATCTGACCACTTCAAGGTCCAGCAGAGGCGTTTCTGTATTCCAGAGAGAGTCTTTTAAATTCTCAGATTCGACACAAGGAAAATTAAATTCATTAAAAGTTGGTTGCTCTCTCCAGCTTATCCCAAGCCCTTCACTGCCATATTGGGGTAATATGAATCAGTGTTTTGTATTTGTAACATATCAGGAAGGTTTGATTTGACATGGTGCAACATAACATCTGCTACAATTACATACTCCATTCAGCAGTAGTCAAGTGGTTAATTAGAATACACAACTACTAAATTGTATCTTTAGTGTTCTAATGAGTTCTATTAACTTGCTATTGAGAACTTTGCCAAGGGTCCGTTGACAATGAGATTCCCTGTTAATTTCCAGAGACTGAACAATTTTTTAGTAATAAAAACTATTTTTGAACCTTTGTTGTGACTTCTCTTTTCCATTTCTGGTGGAAATAAAAGATCACCTACTTCTCAGATCAGCTACCATGTCTATCCTGGGCAGCTACGGAATACAGATCCCTGAGGGAAATGTTTTAGCCAAGCTAAACTTCTAGAGGTGATCACTTATTGTACACAAACCACTAGCAGGCTTTTTCCATACTGCATGTGTACCACTTCACTTAAAATACTTACTTACTAACTATGACTATTGCATTTTTATTGTGTGCCCTTGCTGTTATGGTAATGTTATTGGGTGGATGCTAGAATATGATTTTGATTACTTGTATTTTACTTGTCAAGAGCATCTGATGCTTTGGGAGGGTATTTTTTATGACGGTATGATCACTTTATGTAAATGTATACCTGGTTACACAATACATGATGCCAGGTAAAGAATAGCACTGAGAGAAAGAAACAAGAATAGTTACCATTATACAATACCTGTCTGCTCCAGTTGACATCTGGACAATTAGGAAGGAATATTTTCCCATAGGCAATAACAATTTTGCCCTTGATAATGCAGTTTCCAGAGGCTATGGATAAGGCTAACCCAACTCTATGTGTAACATCCAGGAGAACAGAAGTAACTTTGAAGAAGGCCCTAAGATTAAATTTTACAGTTTTTTTAACTTGACTGAAAATGAGGTTGTACCCCAAAGGACACAAAATGTGCTATGGGACACAATTAAAGAGGAAATGTGCTGAGAGTCACATACACAGATTTTTAATGTCAAATTCTTGAATATAAAACTCAACCTCCTGGAAAGAGGAGAATTAAATTTATGGCTTCATGCAAGAAATTTTTCTGAAGTGTTTTTCTGAAAACCCTTTAATTAGGTAACCTGTTTATTTTGCTTTTGGACTTGTACTACCTTGGTTAAAGGAGCTTTAAGCTCACTTTTCTTCTGATCATTCAGCTTTTACTAAATGGTTTGAGGTTTTATACACTGACTGGGGAAAGAGGACAGGAGAAATGAAAAACAAAAGTACAAAGGTAAAGACAGAAACTTGCAAGAAGATGCATGATGCATCATGCTTGCATGATGCAGCACCACCACGGCTTTCTCCAATCATCTGTATTACAGAGATAATTGTGTGGATCAGAAATCCTTTAAACACCTGTATACCCATCAGCTTTTGAAAGCTGATAATGGTAATGTTGTTTGATCTTTAGAAAAAATAAAATGCTTTCTAGAATTCACAGAAAACTTTTTATTATTTTAGTGTTATTTTATTGTGCTGCATCTAAACTAATGGAAAACCTATGAACAAAAGCCACACACTCACACATACACAATTTTGATTCCAGGATTGCCATTTAGATTAAATTCCATGAGGCAATAGCTGTCTACTCAAAACACAGTTTCTAGTCCTGGAAAATCTTCAAGATGAAAGCATTTTAAATAAAGTCAATTTACCTGTTTAGCATACTGTACACAAGATTCATGTAAACAACAGAATTTTTGTGTTCATTGGGTGTTTCAAAAATATTATTGTAGATAAATAAAATCAAATAATTTTAGATATGGTGAAAGCTCATCTAAGCTTTATTTGATTAAAACATGGTGGGTTTTGACTGTTTCTCTTTGAAGAAAAAAAAAACAAACCCATGAAAATATATATGAAAATAAAGTTTCTATCAAAAAAGAGTTTTAGTATTGATGAGTAGGTTTGCCTATTTAGGAGTTTAAACACATCTAAAGGGAGAGGTACTTAGGATCCATGGAAACCCATCTACTACTGCAGAAAAGCACTTGTACAATCAGCCAGACTATGTAAACAAAAAACTGATCTGGCAAGTCCCGTTACTTGCTTCTAACATAGTGTGTTGGAACCCCCAAAATTGTTCTTCTCTGTCACTCATAAATTTTATGCAAATATCCTAGAATGTTTAAATAAAAAATTCAAAAGGACCCTACAATCGAAACAGTCCTCTGAAAACTTATTCCACCATCCACTGTACAGGAGCAGTAAGAAGGAAAGAAAGCTGAAACTGAAAAACTATCCAGTTTTCACCCAGTGGAGGTAAGGGGATGAAATAACACAGAGGAGCAAAAAATTACAGTTCCCTGTTCCTACCCTGGTATCTCAGAACTCTGGTCAGGAGCAATATTTGGCAGCCATTAGGCAGCCTCACAAACCCTAGCTGGGATTCCAGGGCAGCTGAAAGAAATCTCTGGTAAGTATGATGTTAACTTTGTTTTTAAATTTTTTGCAGTATTTTTTTTTCTACTATGCAAGCCTATATTGTAAACACCATTTTAATTTATATCTAGCTTAGACTTGAAGTTGCTGATCTAATTCACCAAAGCCATTTTTGTTAGAAGTAGACTGAAAAAATATATTATTTGAATAGGATTCCAAAGAGTTACAGAGTAAGTCACTGCTGAAACTGCACAAGATGATGTGAGAGCTGATAGTCAGAAGTTCAGGAAAATGTGGGCTCTCAATAGCCAGGAAAATCTCTGGCATCATGACAAGGCAGAAGGTCCTTACAGATTTCATAGCTAAGATGATTGGACAGGTCTACAGCTGATGCAAATATTGCTTTAATAAAATGAGCCAAGTCACTCCATCACTGAAGACTCAGTGCCAACGTCTTCAAAATCTTAAATTCAAAACACTATTTTTATTGGCATAAGCATAAAAATGGGCAGAACAAGAAGAAAAATTGTGAAATAATTTTTTAAAAATCTACTAGTATCTCTCAAATTAAAAATCTTAATTGATCTGGGAAAAATATATGTAACTCCAGACATCCCCAAAGGATTCTTAATTCTGAGAGATTCAAGCTGAGACCCTGGCTCAAAACTATAAACCAGCTGCAAAATTATTTTTGAATGGTCATGTTCCCTTATGCAGAGTTTCCTTTCTAATAAATACTCTCAGATTGGCATCCGGAGTCACACATGGTTAAAGATATGTACTCACCATTGTTACAGGAGTTTTATTTAACTGGGGTTTTTTCCTCTTGTTTGTTCAATGTCCACCTGCTTGAACAAACAGATATAAATACTCATTAATTGTTCATAGGTCTCATTTTCTGAGATGGGCCTTTAGCTGCCAACAAGGTCACTCAGCTTTCTTGGCTATTATTGGTTAATTTGTTATCTTCAATATGGTCTCCTATTAACCAATCTATTAATCTAACTGTCCTTTTCAGATAATGTAATACCTTCATACCCATTTCTATTATTAGCTAAATTAATTTTGCTCCATTGAAGCAACCACATAAATCTTACAGTGAAATGTGAAATAAGATATAAAAATCCAGCCATAGAAATTTAGGTATGAACTCATTTTTGATAATGAGTTCATACACATGATTTTGAGGAAATCTAGAAGACATGACTGCATCAATATGGTAGGTCTGCAGTGCAAAGTAGCTGGTGCTGGCAATCTGACATCAACTCTGCAACTATAATCCTGAACTTCATGCATGTTAGTGGTCAGAGTGCATGCTTTCAGTTTCCATTCAACAGGAATCGTTCTCATATACTCCAAAATCATTCCAGAGAGTGAAACAAAAACAAATAAATAGGGGTGATCAGGAGTTTTCCGTCTCTCTTACTTTTGTACGATGGCGTAGATGCAACCTGACTCACAGCAACTTTGCAGAGTTCTCTCAGTCCTTTACTTAAAATTACAAAATAGCCATTTCAGTGTTACCAGAAGAACAACAGTTCTGTTCAGCCTCACAGGCAGGAAGGAAATGACCACTGGTGTTCTGGAGCAATGGAATAACGGGGTGATTGTATTGGTAGTGGAAGCAAATATTTTGCAGAGTGCAAAGGCGAGAGACAACATGAGTTCAGTAGATCTCTGTGTACTTACAAGTTAGCTGCCAAGAGATGACAAAGAGAGAACTTTAAAAAACAAGGTATTCAGAAAGTCACATTGACATTTGTTAGCTGCAACACTACCACAGGAGCTATCTGCAAGCTAATCACCACATGGGATAATAGATCACTGTGAAGCTGAGCTGTTAATACTTTAAAATGACCCCACAAACTGAGATTCACTTTCTTGTAGTTACAACACATAGCACAAAGACTATTAGACTAAAGCAGTTTTTCTGTATCCTTGTGGAACCACAATTATTTGATAGACTGGTTTATTTGACATGAGTGGTTTTCAATTAAAATAAAAAATCACATTGACTGACATTAATTGTGCTTATGCTTTTCAGCTAATAATCTTTGCATCCTGAAGCAGCATTTGTGATTATTTTGCTTGACCTTGATATCAGACTGAGCATCCTACAGCTCCTCCAGTCATCCTTTTCCCTTCTTAGCCCCCATGCAGCTTTTCCAACTTCTACTTAATAGCAATTTTGTCATATTACAAAGGATATTAAATGCTGGCTTCAGCAGTTCAAACAGCTCACCATCAAGCTGATGCAATATTTTTCACCAGTGACTTTCCTATAGGCAAGCAGTGCTGAATATTCAGAATCAACTGTATATATGAAGTCTGGAACATGCAGTGGAAAAGGAAAAAGTGACCAGGTTAGTCCCCAAAAATTTAGGTTGAGGCAGACAAGAGAATAATATCTGCTTTTACAGATTTTCACTTCTCTTTCTAGGCACACTGGAAAACTGAAATCAGTAAGGCTTTAAAATACTTTGGCAGATACTTTGGCAAATCTGCTTGTGAAAGATGCAATATTTATCTGCACATTATATAAATATCCATTGTGGTCCACTATTACTGTCTGAATTAATACAAGAAGGAAAAATCCTAAGTCTTCTTCATCTGTCTAAGTGGAAAGATTTCCTAATGGATTATATGCAACACAAAATTCACTTCTGAAACTTTTAACATAAACTCTTCGGCTACTTTAGGGACATCTTTATACAGACAAAGATTTTAAAGAGTTTTAAAAATTGCCTTCTAGCAAAACCAAAAAATGTCACTACATGTGGCTTTATTTAAGAGAAAGCAAGGGTTTCTTAATGTTTTCTGGAGTCATTTCAAAGTTATTTCCAAATATGCAAAGGAGATACTCATGTGTAAATTGTTAGCAGTGTAAGACACATTGCTACAACAGCAGGGATACTTGATACTATGGAATTCACACATCACAGTTACAAGTGTAGGAAGAAAGTGGAGCTTTGAAATCCTAAGGGCTCAGGCTTTTTACTTGCCATTTAAAAAACCTTGTTTTCAGAAGAGGAACATTCCATAAATGCTGATAAAGAGTGAGAAGGCTTCCATAAGAGGACAGTATGCACAGTAAAGCTAAATCTCTACCATTCTTTCAAAATGCATGTTCCTTTTCATCATGTTTTTTCCTCTTACATTGACTGCCATCCACAGTGACTCAAGGTTGCTTTACCTCAAAGTACAGATTCTTAAAATTTGTGAGGAAAACTCAGTGAGAAGCCCCAGTCATTATTTCTTATAATCCATCCTCTGCATACTTTGAGATGTTTTTTTTCCTTTTGCAGAAGAATGAGCACCCTGAAGTTCCTTTTCCAAGCAGCTGATTAGAGCCAAGCACTCAGCCTGGACCAGTGGGTGAGCAGAGGGTGAAGGATGTTAAACACATAGCTAAGTTTGCCTGTCCTTTTGCTACTGCTCGGGGATCTAAAGAGCCATCACTGTCACAAAAGCATCTGCACAGGACCTTTATGCAAGGATGAATTTTATTTGATCCTAAATAGACTTTAAAGGCAGTGAAATGCATGTCACTGATCTGCACCCTGGGAATCTGGCCAGTAAAAATAGGCTGCCTATTTATTAGGCGCTGATTATATGTCACACACATCGTCACCCAACCTTCAATTATATTAAATAACCTAAAAACAGAGTCTAGTAGGGTACATCTGACTTAGCCTAGGAAGATAAGGATACAAAACCTTGAATCAGATATAGGGGATCCATTATCTTTTCTCTATATGCTGGTCAGAGTAACGTTTTCGTATTATGCCTTTTATTAATACAGATTTTCACACATTTTTACAACAAATTTTTAAAGGCTCTAAACTGAAATCAAGGTGACAATAGTTCCTCCCTCTCTAAAGGGTCAAAGAGCAAGTTCTTTCCCCGTGGCCTCCTCACCCTCATAAGGCAATCAGGTGTCCAGTGTCAGAGGTCAGAGTTCCCAAACTCACTTTCATTTGAAAATTTCCCCCCATAATAGGCATGATAGTCCATGATAGGCACACACTTTCTGTCAATATTAATAGATGTCATGGGGCAAAAAGCCTGAAGAGCAAAATTAAAATTTTCCCAAAAAAAATATGTTTCCAGCCCTCACATAAAGATGAGTTTTATTCAGTGTCCTGCAATTGTCACTTTCATCCAACTACTTCCAGCGCTGCAAAAATTAAATCTATTACCAGAGCTGCTTGCAAAAGATCCTATTTGGAGCATGGTAATCATACTTCTCAGAAAGAATTAGACATATTTATGGATTATTATTGTATTTCCAATTAAATCACAGGGGTTTTTATATCTTACACTGGAATGTCCTTGTGGTATGCTAACTGGTATTAACAGCTAAACTGTGTCTACTTGTCCATATAAAAAGAAATAAAGTCTGAGCATTTGGCTGTTCTACATCATTTGAACGACAGTTTACTGCCTTGTCATTATAGAAAAAACATCACAACTCTTTTAATGTAGCAACAATAAAACTGTTTCCACTAAGAGATTAAGTCAGAAGGCCCCTGTTTCCAGCAGATACCAGTTCTTAGTGGTGGCATGAAGTAACAGGATAAGGTCCATGATAGGCATGCATGCACACATCTTCTGTCAATATTAATAGCTGTCATGGAGCAAAATGCCTGAAGAACATAATTAAAATTTTCCCTTGAGAGTAGCTCAAATTATGCTTGAGAAGACTTGATATTGCAGCCACCTGAAATCACTTTAGCTTCAGTAGCTTTTCTTTCAAGGTTGTTTTGGGGTACTCAGCACATATCAGAGATAAATCATCCTATTTCAGTTTGCACTCTTAATAGTCCTTTTCTTTTTCCTTTGATAATTTTGCTTGCACATGTAGGAAAACCATAGGAACTGTGTCAGAATATTTCTCCTACAAAATGTCTAGCATAGATAATTTGGAATGGATCAGAATTCAGGTCTAGTAAATGTTGCTTTCATTTAATAATACTTTAAACAACTGCAAAGGCCTTCTAGTGAGGAACTCTCATAAGGCACTGCCCTAAAATGTGATTCAAATACAAAGTTCCACTGAGCAGCCTCTTGATTTTGGACCTATGCTAGATTCACTGGTGGTAAATATGAGCTGCTGTAATTTTTTGTTAACTCACTGCTGTTCCTTCAGTAATAGTCAATCTTGGACTATCATTATTTTATCTTAGGTATGGATTATATTCAAACAATTGCCGGCTGCTCTTCAACATTTGGCCTATTGTAGCTGCAGCAGAGGTTTGTACGGTTCATGTAGAGGACTGAAAGCCTCCTCAAAGGCATCTGAGACCTCACCTGTGCAATTCTTGCCATGTTATTTCTTCCACCTCACTGTGCCCATGTGGAAACCATTGTCAGTTAAGCCTATCCTGAAAAGTGGCACAAAGTAAAACAGCAGCAGAGAGTTTAAGGAAGGGGTAAGGTAGCTGCAGGAGTTTTCACAGAAAACAGCAATATAATACTTTGTCTACCTTGGATTTTTCAGCAAACTTCCCATGATTTTTATCAGCTAGGCTGTTTTCACAAATGAAACCACAGGCTAGGGCTGTATTGCTAAAAAGCATTATTGGACATTTGTATTTTAACTGTTTTTTCTCGCTTCCCACTCATGAAAATTGTTCAAGACACTGCAGGCATCTGATGGCAAGAATGGAAAACCTAGAGGTTCGATAAGCAATATTTATCCAAACATATTAGTTTCTTGCTTAGACTGTGTTAATTTTTTTTTTTCTGGAAACATCTCATGGTTTAGTGAAATGAGCTGAAGAGAATGGGAAATCCATGGAAATGTTTTAATTCAGAGTCGTACTGCCCATACAAGGACCCATACAGATGCATCAGGTAATGTTCCTGATACAGAGTGACTTTGTTCCAATTGAAGTACAACATTTCCAAAATTGGCTTATAAAATATTGTTCACACAAGAATTAAAAGGCAAATGGATTTATTAATTCAATACTTTCCATAGCTTCCTCTGTCACCTGATCTTTGATCTGAGTAAATGTGTTTTCAACCAAATGTTAGAAAAGTATATTAGTTCTTTCAATGGCGTTAGGTAAGCCTGGAATGTGCTAGCAGATACATTAATGATCTTCAGGAAAATAAAAATTCAGAACACCCACTTACCATATTTTACACGATTTTCAGCCAAGATGCCACTGGGACTGTCTTTAAATCAAACAAAGCTAACGAGAGGAAAGGAAGTAACAGAAGGCATTCAGCAATTATCACCCTTTTAACAGTCATGGGGAATTAAGACCATAAGTTCTGTACACTGCAAAAATATCACACTGTGTTGAGCAGTTCCTTCTTAAAAAAAATCCCAAGCTGTATCAGATCTCATTTTTAAAAAGGATAATTACATTTCTTAGAAAACATAGCAATACACTTCTGACATTAGCATCACAGATGGCCAGTGCTTCCCTTGATCAGCAGCTTCAGTGGAAGTTGTGCTGAGGAGGAGTGGGCTCTATGTCAGGAATATTTATGTAGAACATTTAAGAATTGCACAGCCCCTCTACTGCAAGCTTGTCTGGAAGTGTTCCAGCAATAATCAACAGTATTTATACCAGAATGGAAAATTCAAAAGTAAAATGCCCTATTAAATACAAATCATCAAATGAGGGGGAACAAAAAACAACAAAAAAAAAGCACTACGAAGAAATTAAGACCTTCCGAAAGAAAAATGAGAGTGAAGGTTGTCATTTCTTTCCATTGAAATGTACTATAAATGATGGCAAAATTAGATTAGATGGACCTCAGACCACCATTATGAGAAAAATAATATTCCACTTATAACATATTTTGACTGTTCAGTGCAGTAGTTTTTAAAAAGAGCAACAAATAAACAGCTTATTGATGCTATTGCACATAGATATGTAAATTTATCTGCATATTATAAATGTAATAGCTACCCTAAAGAGATTTTCTTTCTTGTTCACTTACAGAAAACCAGAACTGCACACAAAGTTATTTGTCTACAGAGTCCAAAACAAATATTATTTTGGACTCTGTGGACAACAAGCATATTCGACTGCTGAGATGAGCATAATTTTTTGATACAAACATAAGGAAAGAGTAGCCATTTAGTTTAGAAGCTGGTGTTATTAATTAATTCTTCAAAAAGATAGAAGTGCTCTGGGCAGAATAGGGATGACTTTATGACGCATTATCTGTATTCCATTGCCCAGCTTCATCCTCTGGAATTTGATCCGGTACATAAAGAAGATGCAAAACTTCTCTGCATTCCAAGAAAAGCTACTTCCATCATAGCAGACACTAAGGGACCAAATAATTTCAGTGCCCTGTATCTCGGCTACAATTTGGCAAGGGTTTAGGGGTACAGGACTCAAGCAGACAGACACTCCTCCCTTACAGTGTGGTTTCTGACACCCAAGCCAAGTGCACGTGATTGTCTTGTTTCTATCCATTTCCTAGTGGTTAGCTCTCACTTCAGACACCAGGCCTGTGGTGACTATGTGCATTGCAGGCTGGAGTTTGTTTAAAGGCACGCTTAACTTAGGTTAGGCACGTGGCGCAATTAAGGCATGTTTTATGCACCTCTGTCTGATAATACAAAAAGGATTGCATTGACCTGCTTCAAATGCAGCTGCTACATGGTGTCATGGAAATAAGTGTTAAAAGCTTTGATTCATTTTCTTTTAAACACTCTGTTTCAAGACCTACAACTAATAGGATCACCATGAGACATGCTTCTCAAACATAACATTGTTCTGGAAAATATGGTTGCAACTGCTCACAAGTAGAAGCTTGTAGAAGTTCCCAGTTGCTAAAAGTTTTAAATAGACTGGGACTATCAACTAGTTCCATGTGCTCCTCCCAGACCTAGAAGCTTTTATGAAGACTTTTTCCCAACTGGAAGAAATTTTCTTTTGGAAGGGCCTTATAGATTACTAGATTTTCCAACAACTGGCTGAATTTCAGTTCCAGATTGGCTGAAATCATAAACTATTTGGATTATTTAATTGCTAACTATTTCAGTGATGATATATTCTGTTCCAGCTGTAGTTGGCTACAGCTGAATATACTGAGGTTGGAAAATTGATCTAACCATTCAAAGCTGTTCATACTTTGATATAGCACATATAATGCTCTTCTGATGGTGGAGCTTCCAAACAGTTTAGTGATTACCAAAAGCTAACAAACTGAATTGTTAAAAAAATTATAAAGGCAATGATAATGTGCTGGTTTGAAAGTAATGCGAAATTGCCTCCAGGGATATGTTCACATTATATTTTCTCTTTTCTCTTTCCAACACTGACCTCAAAAACTGAGGTTCTTGTGCAATTACAGTTTCAGGAGGTGAGGTTTTTGAGAAAACTCTAAATTTTGCAAAACTAGTCATGCTGAGGTAAAGACTTACTTGACTCCAGTTAAGTAGCATTGCTCCTGAGTACAAAGCAGAATGTGAAACAGGAACTTTTTGATTTTACCCAAACCCTAGTTTCCATTATTTGCCAGCAAATCCATCCAGTGGAGTTTGCAGAAAGACTGAACATATTTTTAAGGTGTGACTTGTCACTTGGATTTCTGATACTGAAATGGTAGTAAACTATGGTATCCTGAAGGGAAGAGAGGACTTAACTTGTATAATTTTCTGCTTGTATGAAAACACTCATTTGTGTTAGTTCTCCAGAATATCACATTAAAATTTCCTCTTTAGCCACAATAAATTATATGCTATTACATAGTCTAGGAAGATTCTTTAGTTTGAAAACTGCTGTGGAAATTTGGCCCATTCAAGGGTCAAAGAGAATGGAAAAATCCATTTGAGGGTCACAGCCTCTGGGTGCTAGCTCAGGTGGATGCAGAGGCTGTTACAGGACTGACTCGATCACGCACTCTCACCCAAGAGCCCTTTCTCTAACAGAGGCACAAGTTGGAGTCGCTGTACTGTATTTGCTCACAAGCACATTTTGGATTCACAGCCAATCCCAAGTTAGCTTGGGATCCCTTCTGCCCATCTCGTGAATCAAAATCCTTACTGAGCAGAGCCATCAAGTGAGATGCAAGGAACAAGTATATATTGAAAATTAAAATAAATCCTTTGCATGTTGCCAGCTTAACCTTTAATAAGGCAACTTTTAAACAGCTTTCCAAAGCGTAGATACATCATGTTGATCTTTTGGCATGAGATAAGTATCAAATAACTTTAAACAGAAAAATTATTTTAAAGCTCTTCTCACTAGCGTCAGCCTAGAAAATCTGTATAGTGAATTTTTACTAGAAGCTAGATTTGGGTTAACGGGTTTTAGTTACCAAAATATGAAGGCTACCACATGGGGAAACATCCCCAACAATTAGCATGATGCACACAGCAATGTCAGACTGCTTATGCTATTTGCCTCATAGTTTCACAACTTTTAAGGCCAGGAAAAAAGAATTAATTCATCTTATTCAACATATACTTCATGGGTCATGGTATTCCACTGAAACCAATTTTGTTAATTTTCTTTAAACTACCACTTTTCAATCCTCCAAAGATTTTAAATGACAGATGAAATGGAACGAAACTCAGTGTTTCATGAACTAAGCTTGACTCAGAAGAAAACCAGGCCAGCTCAAAGCACGACTTATTGACCACTGACAACCCAATTTTACTTTTGATTAAGCCCTGCTTCTTGAGAGAAAGGTAAAGAGCATTTAGGTAATTGCACATCATCCTGCATGAGCCAGGCAGGCAACCCACTGAAGCACGAGGCTTCCTTACTGTCACAGGCACCAGCAATTTGTGCAAGTGTTTTTTGATAGAGCTTCTAAAGCTTTAGTGAGGTAATGACAGTTAAAAACAAAATACAGAGAAACAAGATGGGGAAGTATCCTAGAAGCAAATTCCTGATCAAAAATATGATGTAAAAGGATAGAAAATAAAATAAGACATACCTCTGGACATACCCTGATGTCAAGTCTATATTTGCACACTTTGCTCAACTGAGAAAGAAATAAACACCCTATTTTTTCATATTGGTGAAACTTCACAACTGCAACCAGGTCATGCTGCAGAGAAACAAACCTGATCCTTTTCTGGCAGCGAGTGACAATTTCCTTCTGTGCTGTGGACTGAAGAACTTTGAATGTTGCTGAGCATCAGATGGTTGCTGCATTCCTTCAGGGCTGTTTCTAAGCTAAGAGGACAGCTCTCCCTTGCTTACCATTATGCCATAGTTAATGTGAGAGATGGTTTCTGGTTTTCAAAATTAAAAGTGAAAGGATAGCAGTAGAGAGAGAAGCAAAGATCAGGATCAGCAAGAAGGGCTTCTTGTGGCTGCCACTGTGCTCTGCAGAAAGAAACAACATTGTCATTTTCCTGCTGGTTTGTTGCATATTCTAACTTTATTCTTTTCTGTTTTCATTGTCGTACAAAGAACTTTGGTCTGTTCTCAGTGTATTTTTCTCTGTTTTTCTATGAATACACATAATATAGCTGAAAATATAGCAGCAGCCTTTAAGTTTTCCTTTTGTCAGAAAAAAAACTTACTGACTAACAATTTTTACTTCCTTGTAATGTCGTTTTCTAAAAAATAAAAAAAGACCTGATATCATGGAGGACAGCTCCACTAATATTAATTGGCTTTAAATGACTAGTTTATTTTAAAGGTTATGCAATAACTAGAATGCTGCTTCATTCTCCTAAACTAGAGTGGGGAAGACATTTTAACCACAGATAAAATTCAAAACTGGCAAATCCAGCCCAGTAAGTTACTGCTTTATGATTCAATAATTTATGAAACATAAGGAGTGCAAAGAAGTGTTGCCAGGCTGCCCAAATTTTTTAGTCTACATTCTGTATTATGCTGCACAAATTGCAGTCTATCCAGTTTCTGATTAGGATAATTTGCTATCATTCCCTATGCCCATGTATAGAGCTTTTGAGAATGAATAATTAGTAGTTGACTTACATATATCACTTTCTGTATCAGTGAGCTTCATGAGTTTAAGGACTTTTTCCTTTTTTTTTTTTTTTTTTTTCCTGGAATAGGCTGAGGGAAAAATCCAGTACCTGAGATAATCAATTTCCTTGTTCACAGTTATACAGCATAGCCATGCCATTGCGACAACTTTAATGTGCCCATTACAGGGCATTTCAGTAGCAGGGCACAAAAATACATTTTTGTACAAGTGTCAACAATGCTGAAAAACACATCTCTTTCCTTTTTAGTAAGTATGAGATGCCACAAACCTTTGCAAGATCTTGCCTGAGTCATAGATTTTCATAAGTCATTCTATCATCAGAGGATGGTTAAGCAACCCTGGCAATACAGTACTTGTTTACTTGCATAAGAAAACAGCTAAATAAAATCTAAGTAAAATGTAATCTCTTCTAAAAATGCAGTTTAGCTGCCATCATAGCTGTCAAAAATTCTACTTGATAAACATAAGCCATTTGAATAGCCTTTTGAAGCCTATTCTGCCTGCAGTTCTACTATTGGTGGTGCATGCACAAAATAGATTGTGTGCCACATTAGCAGCAACTTTACAACTCAGATTCAGACACCAATCTTGCCAAATCAGCTGCAGCTTCCTCTTCCTAAGAATGAACAGTGTATGCTACATCCCAAGCAGTTTGCAGTAGTGTTGTCATGGCTATGCGAATACCAAAAATAATATCTCTTGAAAAATTAAACAAATAAAGCTATTTTTAGATATCTTTTGAAACAATGACATTTTTTCTCTCCTAATCTTTAATATATTTTGCCATACATCAAGTACTGTGTCTAGTCCTAGGCCCCCCATTTCAAAAAGGAAGTTGAGGTGCTGGAGCATGTCCAGAGAGGGGCAGTGAAGCTGGTGAAGTGTCTAGAGAGTAAATCTTTTGAGAAGCAGCTAAAGGATCTGGAGTTGTTTAGCCTGGAGAAAAGGAGGCTTGAGGGGACCTTATCACTTTCTACAGCTGCCTGAAATGAGGTCGTAGCCAGGTGGGGCTCGGCCACTTCTCTCAGGCAACAAGTGTTGAGAGGACACAGCCTCAAGCTGCACCAGGGGAGGTTTAGATTGGACACTAGGAAGAACTTCTTCACTGAAGGTGTAGTTAGGCATTGGAATGGGCTGTACAGGGAGGTGGTGGAGCCATCACCCCTGGAAGCATTCAGGAAACAACTGGACATGGCACTTAGTGCTCTGATTTAGTTGAAGTGATGGTGTTGAGTCAAAAGTTGGACTCAGTGACCTTGCAGGTCTTTTCCAACTGTAATGATTCTGTGTTTTTATGAAATATTTTAATTCATCATTATACCTCAAAAGAAAGTGTGTCTCATTCTAGTGACCCCCACATGTTTTGGCAGTCTTCATGTAAAGCTCTTGTAGGAACATGGTTAAATATGACATTTCAGCTCACTTCACAGAGTCTGTTTTATGCCTAGCACACAAGAGGGTTCATTAGCTCTGCTGACAGTACACTGTGGAAATGCACAAGGTTGCATGACCCAAACCCCTTACCATGCCAAACCATACAGGTTGTGGTTAGCCAGAGAAATGTTTAATTTGTTTTTAAAAACATTTCTTGTAAGGCAATTTCCATTTGCTGTGTTCCTACAGAAAACAGTTCTGTTTCATGACCGCCAGAGAAAGTTTACAATGACATAACATCCAATG
Source organism: Donacobius atricapilla (assembly GCA_013397315.1). Lineage (NCBI taxonomy): Eukaryota > Metazoa > Chordata > Aves > Passeriformes > Mimidae > Donacobius > Donacobius atricapilla. Next base: position 1,195,360 of record WBMY01002964.1, read on the forward strand.
ATACAAAACTTGTCCTTTGGGCAAGGCAGGACATGTGCAGCAGCTCCCAAATTCCCAAAACACATCTCAGGGCCTAGAAATATCCAAACAGAACACATTTGCATGACTTTGAAGCCCTGAGGTAGTATATACCTCTAGTAGATACATTTTCATTTTGCTGCATCTGAAACCTGACAGGCTTAAATGCTCCTTCCTTTAGCAAAGTACAGGGTTCCTGAGGACAAGATTGCAAAAGAGAAAAATAAGATAATCAAATGAAATTCTAGGTAATACTTAGAAGAATTAATTAACCTTTTTGGTTTTCTATGTTTGCCAGTCATCTGCAACTTCAATGGCTGACAAATCTGTCACCTTTTTTTCCTTTAAGATTCTCTCCACATCTCTTCAGTACTTTCTCCCCATAATTTACATAGAACTTCTTTTTGTCATGTTGTGGCATTTTTAAGGCTGCTACAATATTTTGCAAGTCGTACATCAAAAGAAGCATTTGCTGTTTATACACTTTAGAAATGTTGCAGCCCATTAGCACACTTTTAGTTCCCATCCGGGAGGCCACATGTGACAGCTGACTGCACAGATGGAGATAGGCCATAGTCCTTTGTTTAAATCACCTCTCCTCCTTTCGACCCCGTTGTGTCTCATGCTTTCCCACTAAAAACTGTGGCTTTTTGACAGCAAAGATGTTGTGAATCACTAGCACAAGGTAGTGGAAAAAAATGGGACAAGCTAAAGCCCAGAGCTCTATTCAGTTGTAGCCTAGAGCAACAACAGAAGCACGCCAAAAATAAGAGGGTTTCTCTCTTACAGAACGGGTTGATACCTCTAGTGAGACATCAAACTGAGCAGGAGAACTGTCTCGGTAGGATAGGCAAAGTACCCAACCTGATGAGGTTGACTGCATCCAGAAACTACAGCCCAAACATCCTCTGGAGTTAAAAATTCAATTAATAGCTTGCTGTCCTCACCCTCGTGTACCTATACAACTGAGTATCTGATCTGTGCACTTGCTCTTTCTGAACAGAGGCAGAGCGGAATTGACACCATGAGACAGTCTGCTTTTAATAAGACACTTCTGTTGTTGTAATGCAAAAGTCAATTCCAATATTTGCAAGTGAGTTGCAAAGCTGAGGAGTTGAGAAAAATACCATCAAAAAAAAAAAAAAAAAAGAAGAAACAAGAAAAGAAAGAATTGAGCCTCACAATTGTTTATTTTAAAATCAAGTGAAGTACAAAAGAATTAATGCTACCTTTTTAATTTGAAGTTGTGTTTAAATTTAGCCGTGTTTTTTATTGTTACATAATACCAACAGCTGTAAAACTTTTTTTTTTTTAAATTAGGATCTTTACTTTTGTCCAAGTTTGTGCTAAGAGATTCAGACTTTGTCCTACTTATAAAGCCACTTCAGATAAGGGTAGCCTACTTGCATCTTATTACTTTTCCAAAATAGCACACAGCAAAAATAATAATCTTAAAAGAAAATGGACTGAGTGGGAAAAGGAATCTCTTTCCTAGAAAATTATTCCAGATGCAGCCTGCAAAAAAAATTATACAAACTAGGAATAAAAGCTTTCACTAAAATAACTTGGAATCTTATCTGGATTCTAGGATTTCTGCAGGTCCTCCATTGCTTTTTTCACTCCAATAGTTTATCGGTGCTAGGCCTAGGGAAACAAAACAAAAATATCTGGTAAAGCATTGTTAAAAAGAGGAACTTCAGAAATTGTAAGTTTACATGAGAAATGAAAGCTGACAGTCTGAAATTCTTTCAAATTGCATTAAACAACTGCTACAGATAGAGTTCGTTATCTCTTGCTTCAAGAAGGCCATAGGAATAGCCAAAGTTGTCTTCTTCCGCTTCTTCAACACTGCATCCTAATTACTGAAAGGACACCTAGGAAATACTCACATTTTGGGTTTAGTGCAGAAAATCTCATTGTCTTTTCACAGTGATCTGTTGATATTTTCAGTCCAAAGATAGAGTGTGTTGCGGGAATCAGATGACCAGTGAATACAAGAATGTGGATTGTAGAGAAGAAAGGGCCTGAGACTATAAGGGAGATGAGTACCTCACCTAAGTGTTTCAGGGTATCAAAGAATTCCCAGCTCACATTCACTCACAACTGAAGGCATTTTTCTTTTTTATCCAGGCTAAATGTTTCCCTCCATGTGTACTAGGCCTATTGATTGTTTTGTGTTTGATCAAAACCTGATTCAATTGATTATTTTACCCTTCTTATTCAAGAAAACAGCTCCTCTCTTAAAAGTTCAACTACAAACAAAAGAAACTTAAATTTCAATAACAGGAGAGGGGGGTTAGGTTTTTTCCCTATTTTGCAACTTAAGAAAATGAGATTTATCTTAAAGGAAATGAGAAGTTACTTTTAAAAGAAATTGTAAACTAAGGTTAAATGAAAGAATTTATGATGTAAAATTTCTACATTTTCTGTAATAAGTGGCTTAGGAAGTAATAAACTTCCAATCATGCAGTCATGCTGAGATCACCCAATAATTTACAACTCAATTCTTCTAAATAAACTTTAAAATCCTTCTCTTTGGTAATATTTCTATCATAGCTAAAACATTCAGTTATATGTTAGAGTGCAAAAAACTTTAAAAATCTCAAGGACTCACTCATCATGGAAGCTGAGATTCTTTGGAGACATTCAACCATTTTAAACAGCTGATACATTAATTTCCTTCCCAAATATTTTATCACAGACTATGTTTTAATACAATAATAAATGCAATGCAGCAGAGATTCCTCATAGTTCCCAAACATTCCATGTAGGTTTCCCCCAAGTGATTTCCCCCCATTATCAAGCATTAGACCTGCATAAGGGGGAATGCATGAGGAGAATGTGTATCTATGGAAACATTCATGTTCATTGCCAGGAGGTGCTATTAGTCACTACAGTAAAAACAGCCAGAGAAATTAAGGTCTGTGTTAAGACAGATGAGATGAAAATCATCTCCAAAAATCACTAATCCAAACTCATCAAACACCAAAGGTGCTTGAAGGGATTAGTGGCACCTTTAAAAAAAAGAATCTTTAATCTGGGTGAATCTAGAATGTCCCAGTACCTTCCAGTGCTCCTCAGCGTGCATTTGCAGCTTCCCACAACACCTGTGGCACTGAGCAGGCACCAGATTGCCATTGCTGTGCACAGAAGGGATGAGGCCCCCCCTAGAATAACTCAAACCGTAGGGCAAACTGACCCTCACTGGAGCCACCTAAGCTACACTGACAGGCTTTAAGCACTGCAGGGTGAGGACCCCGAGAAGGAGCAGCCCCTCACTCCTGCCCCAGCTGGCTCAGGTGATGGTGTCTGTGCATCTCCTTGCAGAAGGTGACTTGAGACAACAACTGTGCCCACCCCAGCTGGAGGGCAGCATGGGGAGATACACCAGCAGACACACTACTGGACCCCTTCCCCTGGCAGAGAATGTGGATGCCAGCAATTACCTAGGTACCATGGGCGGAGAGAAGCTCCATATATCCAGAGCCAGAAGCCAGGAAGGGTCAGGCTGCTGAGCTCAGAACTGGGTAATGGGCCATGACCAGCCGCAATTCAGAGGCTGATGGTGTTTGTGGGAGCCTCTCAAGGATGCACAGCCTCACTGCTCCTTCCTTGTGAGCTGGAAGGCATTAGCAGGTTCGCTGCATTTGATATTACCTACATATTATGCCTCCTTTCCTCTTACCCACTGTGTCTAAATTAGATGAGTAAAGCTCTGTCCTCTGTTATAGCAGGATAAAATAAAGGAACTCCAGAGAAGATGAGAAGTTACTCCAGGTGGTATTTGAGGGTTAATGGAGTAAAATTTGCTTCTGTGCCTGCAGCTACTGCCATTCCTCTGCTTGAGTAATAGAGCCTTAAACATTTAAGTGATGGATGCTAGTGCATGCCAGCTGCAAACCAACAGAGCAGGCTGTAAACACATTTTACCCGTTTCTCTCTTTGTTTTTTAATGTGCTCTTTTTCTCAGCTGAGATGCTCTCGCCTTTCCAGCATTGATTCACAATGACATGAGCCAGCCCAGCCAGCCAGGCAGGGGAGGTACAGCCTCATGACTCACAGTGTTCAGCACGTTTTGGTCATTAGGCTTACAGGAGCACTATGCTTAGCACCCCTGCTGCAGCATTTCACCATTGCAAATTTTCTCCCCTCTTCCTTCAGCTGGAAGAAGCCATTCTTGTATATCAGCAGGATTTTTTCATTAAGGTGGCTGATGTGCAAACATATGTACCTTTACATACACCCCAGAGCTATTTCAAGAGAATCATGTTTCCATTAGATCTGAGGTAGAAGCTGTCGTGTTTGTGCTAGTGATTTCTCATGGAGATGCAGACACATGGTTTTCACAGGGCAGAACTTGAGCTATTTTGTGAAAAAGTCTATTTTCTGCCCCATATTTGATAAGGCCATATTCCATAAACGAGTCTGTTTTCTGTTCCCTAAGCCATGGGGCCCTTGTGCTTGGCTCCAGCTCTGCCTCCTGTCTGGGCTGCAGGCATGTGCTGCTGGGAGCTTGTGGACCTGTCTCTGGTCCATCTTCTGCAGCTCCCAGATGGAGCCTGGGCATGGCCACTCCTTCTGCTTTTCTGAGGCTGCCAGTGGACCATGTTGCAACCCATGGTTCTGCTGGCATATCCAGATTGTGGGACAGCACTGTGGGTGAGGGAACTGAGCTGGGCCACTGTTCCTAAGGCAGCAGAGGCAAAGCAGGTGAAAGACCCTGGGGACAAGAGATAAGGTGCTGATAAGGCACATTTACTTTGTAGTTGTAGCAGTGTCACCACTTGTTAAGCCTCCAGAATGAGCTGGGTGAAGCTTGTTGGAGGCAAGACTTCTTTTTTTGGGTAGCCACGTTGCTAAACAAGGGGTGTCCCAGGACAGATCTATGTCTAGCTGAAACAGTGAAAACAAAATGCAAGTAAGACCCAATTTCACTAGGCTAAATGAACTAAGCATGTATTAAGAGTAAATTTTTAACCTACTCTATAAGTGCATCTTCCTGTTCTTACATACATTCTTCGTGGCTTACTTTTCAACTGCTGACTTCCAAAATCAAAAACATGTCTTAAATTTGACAACTGACTTAACTACTGTGCACTGCCAGTGGTTTCTTTCCCGCTTGCCCTCCCTGCTTGCAGTGTGATGGGTTAGTTAAATGCTGAGGTGTTTGCCCCTTGCATGTTCCCTCACACATTAAAATGAATTCTTATGCATCATCAGTGTCATTTATTATTTCCTTTTCTTCCTGCTCTTGAAGCTTTTCAGCTCTCTCTGCCCTGGAAGGTTCTGACTATCTGTAAATAAGGCTGGTAGCCTAGCAACATTGAGTGAATACTCTTCCCTTGCGGAATAACACTGGGCATAATCAAATCAGCTTCCTATGCTATCTGCAGCATTAACACTATGAGTTGAAAACAGTTACAAATATTTCATGTACATTTGCATTATTTTGAATTGGAAACATTTTTCAGATCCTTCAAAAGAAGTCTGTATCAACAAAGTGAAAAAGAAATGTTCAGCTTAGTAGCAAATAAACCATCTCCAGAAAGAGGTACAATAATCAGACTGAAAAGACTGATTAACCTGACTCCTCAAGGAGACTAAAGAGAAGGCAAACACCCTATCTGAGCATTTGTACTCAACACCACAGACAACCAGACAATTTGGAGCTACCTTAGGTATCTGACAGACAGAGAACTGCCTTGTGGTACGTACATGACATTCTCCCAGGCAGAAAATGAGCCCATGTCATAAAAATTGAGCAGCTACCTACAAAGAAATAGTCCACAGCACCATCTATAATCCTTACCTTTGTCTTGCTCTAAAGGGGAAACTTGCACTGTCAAATTGCATTTACCACAGTGTATTTCAGGAGTGGAAGCAAGGCACAGCCTTCTCCCTCTCTGGTCATGCTTACACGCATGTGAGGAGCAGCACCATCCTGAAGGACAGATCTCCTGCTTTTTCCATGCCTTGCAGCATTAGATTATTCGCCTTAGTACGAAGAAGAGTGGCACAGGTCTTTTTTAACAGAACAGTTAAACAAGCTTTAGCATGAAAAGCTGCTTAATTTTGTATCAAAATCATGTCAGAATAAATTCTTCAGTTTGTAGTACAATGTACAGACTTGCAATCTTCTTGGAAGCTGTATTTCATGTGAGCAGAACTTCCTATATTTATATATTTACTTCAGAATAAGGAAATCTTTATTCTGCACTTTTAATTGACCTTTTTAATCTAAACTAGTTTGACTGGGCAATGAGTGAATGAATGGTTCCGGCATTATGTTATCACAAGGCAGAATTGGTGATGCCAAGCACAAAAATAGCTCTGGCTTTTCCTCCTGTTTCTCTCCTCTCATCACTGATTAGCCCAGACATTAGTAGACAGGCAGCAAGAAATGTGTTTTTACTTCAATTTATAAGCTTGGCTACATTTTTTAATTACTATTGGATGGAAAGACCCAATTCTATAATAAAAGTAAGCAACTGTAAGAAACAGAAATACTAAACCCTGGTAGGATGAGGTTCAAATAGAGAATTCCTAATGATATATTTGAAAGCTTTATTTATACTGATAAATAACTTTATGAAGGTTAAAATATAAATTTTTAATTCATATTGATATAAATGTAACTGAATCAAAATAGCCATTTCACTTTGTTTTCATGTTCAGTTCTGCCTAAACAGCTTATATTGCTGAAACCTGTCACAGAAGGGGATTTACAGACAGAGAAAGAGCTTGGTTTGTTCTTTGCCATCAGCTTAAAGCACACCTAACTCTGCTTTCTTAACTTGGTACATAGCCCAGCATGATGGGAGTAAAGATCACAGGCTTGTAAGACAACTGCATTTATTTCCTGATATCTCATTCCAGGCTCTGGAATCTCACACTGTCTGCTCTAAGTAATTGCATTTGCCATCCTTTCATCCTCACAAGGTGGCAACACATTCTGCTCAGTAAAATCATTGCTTGCCACCCTGAGACAGAGACTCAGGAATCAGCGATGTGCATGCCCTGAGGTTGTTGCAGCCTGGGAGGTAAAAACCGATCTTGCTGCTTTGGATGAAATGGGAGTTTGGGAGCAATTTCACAGAAACTCTGGGAGATCTATTGGCCTGTTCTGCACCACAGACTAATTCCTCTCACAATGATTACTTCTCTTGCTGTCAACCTTTCCATCCTTATTAACTGATGAGAGACCTCAGCAGAGTTACTAAGGAAGGGACTGCAGCCAGCCATCTCCCAAACTAACAGGAAGAAAGTTCTGACCTTGAGGAAACCTACAGCAAAGAGAGAGGAGGTGATCACAGAGAAAACCAAACGAAGTGGCTTGAGATGTGCTTGAAGGATTAGGAATGGAAGGTGAGGCACAGAGACTGGCAAGCAAAAGGATCAGGAGGTCTACCAACAAAATGGGGGATGAAAGGACAGAACCGTAGTGTAAGATAATTAAGATGCTACCAAGACTTACAGACCAAGTTACAGAATGTCAATATATCAAAATGATGGAATGGAAGATAATTGTCAACAGGAGTTGAGGAGTGTAAATGCTGAGAGTGGGAGGAAAAGAAAAACAGTAAGGAACTACATTTTTGATTCATGCTCTGACTGTTAAAATTCGTCACACCTGTGCACTGTGCATCTGATTTTCTTTTGAGATTCAGGGGAAGAATTTTTCTTAAAAAATCTTAAATATGCCCTTAAGCAACCCTTTTCCTACTACAGAGAATATTTTTTTTGTTTTTGTTTCTTTGTTGGCTTTCTTAAATAGGAGAGATCAATCACCTCCAAATGAGATTCTCTCCTTCCCCTAAATGCAGGGACATGGAACTGCTCATAAAGAGCTAAAAGACTTGTCTGGAGAAGTAATGAAAATGTAGTGTGGCACCTGATCCTGGATTTTAGGAAAACATTTTTGAGCTAATCAAAGAATGACCTAATTGAGGCTTATATTGTGGACAGGTTGATTAACACACTGAAAGTGCAAAACTAAGAATCTCCCTGTTCTTGTCTACCTGGGTCTGTATTTTGGGTGGGCATAGTTAACTGTGTATTTTGTTCGCTAACGTCTCAGACATTCTGTAATACATGTAAAAAATCAATTCAAGCGCTGAAGGAAAATGGGCATACTTAAAAAGGGAACGTTAGGCACCTAGCTGTCTACAGAGCCTGCCTATGTAGAGGTGTGCCCAGCCCTTTGCCGGGCTATATAAAGTTGTAACACTTCCAGTTGAAAGGAAACTGAGCGTGCCAGATCAGTAATGAATGACTGGTTCTCTGCTGCCTTCAGATCCCCCCCCCAGCCCCTCCTCATTTCTACAAACAATTATTTTCTGGAATGTCGTTTTGAAACGCATTTCTTGCTCAGTGCTGCAGTGCCCTCTAGTGTTTAGAGAAAACATTTTGGCTTCCATTAACAGGAATCCAAAATACAGACACCATTTTATATCTAATCGTAAAACTGAACACTTCACGGTGTTTCAGATTACTCTCTTGTTTGGTTTCCAAAGTGAAAAGGCAGTAGCTATACCTAGCTGCCTCTTCCCTATGCCCTCTGTCACCCTGATCCAGCCAGAGGAACTACTGTCAGAAAGCTGCCTCCTGACTCGAAACCTGCACCAGAAGATGGGTCTGAGAATCCACCTGCACCACAGCCACAAAAGCAGGCTGTGACTGTCACCTGGGCATATGGCTGTCGCAGGGCTTGCAATGGATTTTCTTCTCCAGGGTGTCTGTTTTACTGGTTGAAACACTTTTCACCATAAACAAGATTCTTGAGGTGGATTTTATCACCTCAGTGGGTGTTATTCTTAAACGGGTTAGAATGCTCCTCTCAACAAAAGTACTTGCAGGTGCTTACTGGCTGTTGTTCAAGAAGTATTTTTGAAGCAGTAAAGTTTTCCCAAACACCTTATGTTGTGGGTTATTTTAATGAAACAGCCTGGTTTAAGGCACAGAGTGACTCGAAGTTGTTTTCTTTCTTGTGAGTTACATTTTTGCCATTGTATATCTCCAGTGCAGAGATTTAAGAAACTACACCAAGTGCTTTCCTAAATATAAATGAGAGAATCTGTGTATCCAGAACAGCCCAAAACAAACACCTGGTTAGATTCAAAAAGCTTAGGGTGGTATTTTCAATGGACTATAGTAATTTGGTTTCAGGCTTCTAATAAATCACAGTAAGAATTGATAACAAAAATACATATATATCTTCTGATAAATTGTGTTTAATGGGGAGAATCATCCCAGCATTCTCTCATCTATGCATTTTTCAGTCAAGAAGGCATCTTTCTAGAGAAGTTGCCAGGGGAACTAGGAGTTGTAAAAATAGTACAGAGAGAGAAATGTCCCTCCCACATTTTTCTCACTCTATTTCAGATGGGAAGCACCTGACTGACCACTGTAAAGCTGACAAATCTCTGATTAATTCAAACCCTTGTGGGTCAAATATGCAGCAATCTGGTAAATGAGATCAGTTAAATAAGAAAAAAAGGGTTGGGGTTGGGTTGTGTGCAGAGAAATAAGTATAAACAAAGAAGAAAGAAGGAGGTCAGAGATGAAAATAACAGCTTGTTCTGGTAGGAAAGATAGAAAGGATAAAGTAGCCCCTCAAACGCCTTACACTTTTAAGTTATGATCTTCAATCTCCCTCTACCTTTTGGATTTGTAGATTATGACCAACTAATGTAATAGCATAGCATTTCAGAGAAAGATTTAAAAATTACTTTTCTCCCTGCAATGATCTACCACAGAAATTGAAAGCAAAAATGAGAAGTTGGGTATTGATAGCAAATAGTGTTAGGTTTTGGAATTGGGAGAGCTTTTTTTCCCAGCCTTTAAGTGTGAATCTCATCCTAGGAAGAAGTATTCGTGCTTTCAAAGACATTTTTTCAGACTTCCTAAACACACTAGCAGAGATCCTAACAAAAAGGGGCGTGTTGGTGTTCATATCTGATTAGGAGCAGATGCTTGAGAACTGGAATGTACAGTATTTAGATAGTAGTTACACTAGAGAGGCCCTCAAAAACTTCATCTTTTTCATGTTTATACATCAAGACAAGCAGTAGAATCTGACCTTTAACAGTACCATCTGGATCTGCTTACTTTCCCCAAAACATTACCCTCTCTCTAAAGGTGTGTCCTCACCATGATGATTCTGGGTACAGCGATGCCAAATCTTGACAGACTTGATGAAAGTTTACAGAATCTGCTCTGGCTATGGTTTTGAAGTACTGTTACTCACATGAATTTATCTGTACATACTCCGTGAAGCAGTAAGGTTCCTGACCGACCTAAAGCAAAGCCTGCTCTAATCCAAATCTGCAAGGATAAGTTTAGACATATACAGCACTCCAGGCCCTCTTTCAAAACTGTTGGTGAGGCACAAATAGAAGTTGTACAGATCTCAGTAGGAAAGGCTGACCCAAAAATGTAATATTATTTCAAATGTTTCAAATGAGCTTGAATAGGAGTACAAATAAAGGGTATACACGTTCTCTCAGTTGCATATTGTGAGAAGATAAAATCCATGGGCTAGTAGGGCTGGCCCAGTGCAAGGGTATTCTCTCAAAATTTTGAGGTTAAATTGACAAGCTAAAACATTTCCCAAAGCCATGGGCAATAAAGCTTCAGAAGTATACATGAAGCCTGTTCAAGCCTTAGAAATGCTTCTTCAAGGGAAATAAGGCTACAACTACATTAGTGAATATTGCTCTCAATAGTTAATGACCTTAACCAAACCATAAAATTTGTGTATAAATTATTATCTGATCAGTTAGATGATCTGATCAGCTGAAGTACAGAGAAAAGGACTCCCATTTAAAAACCCCTTATCACTGGCAAATGAATGCCAAGTAATGTGATTTGTATTTCTGCATGTATCATTACTGTAGAACAGCTTTGCCTTACAAAAATAGAAATCCATAATATGAACAATTAATCTCTAATTGTAAATCCACATTAACATGCACTAAGTAAGAACAGACACTAATTGCATTAATAATGCAATGTAACAGTGATCATTTGATTTAGGACAAATTACTCCAATTCAGCAAGATTGCTTTTATTTCTCAGTTTACCTTTGCTATGAGTCTAATATAGTCAACAGAATCGTTTTCATAGCTCTTCTGTATAAAATACTGTGACTGCACCCCTTATTAACCCATCCAAAAAAAAGTTGTTTCATACCAGCATTTGTTGATGACTGGTCTCAGCTGAAGAGAAATGCTGGAGTAGTAGCACCCATTAACCATAGCCCACCAGGGTTCATGTACACCCCCCTGCGTCACAAATAGACACCTGGGGACAGTTATCTTCCTCTTGCAAACACTCTTCTTGAATACCATCTTTTTCAAGCACTTTATGTCCCAGACTGATCCTTGAAGACTAAGTTCTGATTTCTTATGTTTATTCTAATTACATACATACCATGACACCATGTTAGATTCTTGTGCTCACTTCATAAACAGCCAATATACGCAGAGATAATTTCAGTTTTTCTTCAGAAAACCGTCCTACCTTTTATCAATCATTCTATTAGATACTAAAAATACTCACAGAAAGATTCCTAGCGCAAGTGTTTTACAGCTTTGCATTATTGATCGTGATAATGTGTATTGCTAAATTTACAAATGTCTGAGTATTTTCAGATTAGATTTGAGTTGTCATAGCAAAAATTTTAAATCAAAAACCTCAAGACTTTGTAAGTATTTAGGAATTCTCATTTACTTAAAAAAAAAAAAAAAAAGAAAGAAAAAAAAAGAAAGAAAAGAAAAGTTGAATCATAAATTATGGTCATAGATTCTGATCTGATAGTGTACCAGGAAAGCTGTTACTGATTTTTTTACTGTTGCAGTAACTGTAAAATTAAATTCATTGGCCTCATGTACGCAAAGACAGTCTAATACTTCTAAAAATTAGATCAAATATACTTTTTTCACCTAAAAAAAAATAGTGGTTTTGTATCATTTCACCAAATGTCTCAGCCGCATCCTCTGAAGTAGGGACCCAAGACAAGTACATGTGGAGAGTTTGAAAGTATTCTCTTCCACACATTTGAGTGTTTTCACTCAAATGGCTGTTGATACATGCTCATAGCAGACTTGGTAGCTGCCAAATACCGAACCAGGGAATACAGGGAAAACTGTTTATGACCAAAATAACAATAATAGGGGATGACATTGAAGCTCTATTTTGTGGCAAGACACCCTCATTTCAAGTAGCTGATAGGCAGTGGTTTTAGGTGTTTGTTTATAGGAGTTTTTTTCCACATAGCCATATTAAAAATTTAAATTGAACCATAAGTTCTAATATCCCTTTCCAGTGTATATAAAATTAAATTTCTTGTTACTGTGCTGACATAAACCAAGACCCATTAGCAGGGCCTTGCTGTTACCACTTCAAACGACCTTCCATCCTGATTCCACACCAAGCAAGCCTGAATTATGGAAATCATCATTTGTGTTTCTCTGCAGTGGCAGCTGACGAATAGTGTACCGTTATCCACCTTATCCTCTGGAGCTCTTTGTGAACAATGACGGCCATTTTTCCAAGGGTTGGAAACAGAAATAAAGGCACTAGATGGCAGCAAACATCTTAAAACCGGGCTCCTTCTGAAGTCTGGCTGGAATCGAACAGCTATAGATAGCCTTCCAGCTGTGAAATGCCTTTTGGAACTTCTTCCCTGGTTCAGCCGATTAAAAAAAAAAAAAANAGTATGTCTCCCTGTTACACCCATAAAAAAAAAAAAAAAAAAAAAAAAAAAAAAAAAAAAAAAAAAAAAACCTGTCTCGCCAAAAAGTCAGTGTTTTTCTCAAGCTTCTGAAATGAAATTTAAATTCAGAGTTTTTTTGGTGTTGCTTTTTGGATGAAAATCAGAAAATGCTCTTTTTCAGTATCCCACCCCTTCTCCCCCACACACACCTGTACCTGTTTTTGTAATAATTATATATAATTGTATAGGGACGAGTTCAGATGTTGTCTTTGCAAAGTCTTAGCTGTAAACAGAGGAGGTAACTCAGGCTATATGTTGTTTTGGAGTTTGACTGTACTGTACTCAGCTCACCCTGCTCTGTGTCATCACACTTATTTAACACCCTCTTCCCATCTGCAACAGCTTTAGGCCCACTGAGTAAACGTGTCCATTTTTCATGAGTGTCTTATCTGCCAATGCAATTTCCCTGAGCAGGATGATGTCTACTGCTTTATTAAAATACTGCCATTCAAGCTAACAAATACCTCTTATGCTGCTGTGTAGAGGGAGTTAACCATAGACTTCCTACAAATTCTGGGAAGCCAGATGTTTCCTAAAGATTTGTTTTCCCTTATTAGTAAAAAATGGCTAATAAAGGTTTTGCATGTTCCTATTTAAAGTGTTCGTTCACTGAACTGATTCATTAGGCAAACTTTTCAAGGGCTATTTTTAAATCATGTAGCTGTGAACTAAGGACATGTAAGGTACAGGACTGAGCATTTGTAGACCTTGAGATGTTTGAGAACTTTCTATTTGCTTGTTTCATGAGGATGGACTCTGTGTGGTAGCATACAGGCAGATATCAAAGCAGCACTGAAAGATCATGCAAACTCCTAATTTCCACAGAAATCTTTCAAATCTATACAAATGGACTTTAGATGTAGAACACACACTGTCTGCAGCCTACTGCGGCACTACACTGCCCAAGGTGTACCCAGGAGAGGACTCCGGCCAGTTTTGACAATGATGACAGGTAGATCTAAGGAAGTACCAGCTTTTTACAGGCTTCTGTGTCTGGCTGATCCTTATTTCATCTCAGTCATTTTGTTTAATGTCTTCACTCCGTGCAAAAATGGAGACCATTTAGCTGACTTACAAAGGCTGAAGGTATTGCCTGCCTACACAGGAGGAAAGAGTGTACAGCAAGAGTAACACTTGAGGCAGGAGGTGAGGTGTGAGTTCCAGGGTTTGTTTTCTTGTTTCACAGGAATGTCATAATTCCTGTCTCTGACAGCTGAGACCTTACCTTTAATTAATGGTCAGAACCCTTTCTCCTAAATTTATTTTCCAGCCTTCTGGTCACATCTTTTACTGGTTTTCAGTTTGCATCTCAGCACCGCTACCTTGGGATGATCTCCCTCTGCTTCTGTTTATTTGACCTGCTGTTGCTCTGAGAACATGAACCATTTTTCATCATTTTTCTTTCCTCTTCACTGGAATCTTATCCATCTCTAAAATCTTCCCTTTGCCATAAAAAGAGGAGCTATAAAAGGGGGGAGGCTGTTTTAAAAGAAGTCTAGCTAAATTCTTTTTGCTCAAGTAACGTTACTGAAAATCCTAACCTACAAACCAACTAGATGATGCTTCATGTTATGTTCTGGCTTTCTCCTAGGCCTTGGGAATAGCTCTTGCAAGGAGTATAATGTCAAGCATTTAACAAATGCTTGAACAGTTACTTTAGATCTAAATTCAGAGGCAGTATCAATCAACATAGTATAAAATTTTTAGCTCTTTCCTACAAGGCCATTTCTGGAATTGCTGGAAGCAATACTAGTCAGCTGCTGCGAATTTAATAAATATTTTGTCAGACCATGCAATTAAGTCTGGTGTTTATTATCCTGTAAACATTTATAGAGCAGCACCCAGCAGTAGACTGTATGCTTTCTCTTATCATTGAAGCTCTCCGTTACACTGTACTAATGCAGCTTCAGGGAGCATTTTATTAGGAGGCCTTGAAGCAATTGTTAGGTTTAAATATGTAACTATTTATATAAATTAAGAAATAACTCTTGACATGGCTTGTTTATTAACCATTAGGAATTAACTTTTTCAGATTTGTGAAAGGAAGAATCTCCTCAGTGTTCAGTATTACCAGGCACAGAAAGACGTTTACTTCTCCTTCCCTAATCCTCTGACACTAAAAAAAAAAAAAAAGTAATTACAAAAAATTCAAAAAGACAACCTTGATTTTATCTGAAAATGCAGTGAAAAGTTGGAAACTCTTTGCCAAGTTAGAGCTTTTTCCCTTACAAGGAAATGCAGTTTTGGGAACAAATAGCATTCCAGTCTTTTCCCCAGTGGGCATTATGCCATTGTACTTGCAGACATTGTGTCATGGAAATGTGCAAGAAGGCCTCAAACAGCTAAGAAATGCATTGCCTAGTTATGTATTTATTTTCTACTATTTTAAAGCTACTATCTACTCTTACTGAATAATAGAAAATTATACAAACTGAGGACTATTGACTACAAAATTTTCTGCTCTATAGACTTAATGAAAAGGCAAACTTTACATGAATTTTAAAATAGTCAATAAAATGTATTTCTTTTGAAATATTTTGATATTGGTAACATCATTTTTAAGCAAGCACTTCTGTAGGTGATTCCCATGATGGCCAGAGTCAAACTTCTTAGTGTGAATAAGGAACATATTCAAAATTCAAAACAAAGCCTTTTTCCTTTTTATTTAAACAAAAATATAATTCTTTAGCAAGAATTTTAAAGAGATTTCTCCTTTAGCACTCCCTGCTTTCACCACAGCTTTTAAAATATACATGAGAAAATTTGTATCAGATGGCCATCTTTCTTTTCTGATTTTCAAGATAACTGTCTTATTAGTTGGGTATTTTTGTAATTAGAAGGGGGTTTCAATTATTTATAGTCTTGAATGAATCTTTCTTGGGAAGTTATATTTATTATCAAAAGTATGATTTCTGCTTGGAGACCTTTTTATTCTTTGATACTAGCCAGTAAAAGCATGGTTTAAATCCACAGAAACATTTAAGCAATCTATTGTTTTCTTGGGCAGCATAGTTTGTAGTAACACAAGCTCCTTTATGGCTCTCCAACTTCCATCATGCAGCATAAAACATCAGTTCAATTTCAGATGTTAAAAATTCTTTTTAGTGACCTAATTCAGATTAATTCTCAGCCGTGCATTTTTGCTTTCTCCAGCCTATTGTGTTTGCTTGATGGGAACCACACACACAGCAAATTTCATCTAAGTGAGATATTCCTAACCTCAGTATCCTTCTGCTGTCTTGCTGACAACAAAGTATATTTGAGATAAAGCTGAAGGATGAATGAAAACCTCTACTGGCTCACAGATAGCTTCCATAACACCCAGTTACTTGTGTCTCTTCAGTATTAACCCTGTTTTCCAAGCCCTGAGCCTACATCAGAAAGAAAATATTCTTTCAAGTGCCCTTGAAATTTCAGGTTAATTCACTGGTATCAATGGGATACCAGTAATTCTTAGCACAGTAATACGTGGAGAATAAGGAGAATAGTTTGGTGAATTGTAGGCTACAGTTTGCTCTTACAGGGCAGCTGTAAGAACACATCCAGTGAAGGAACTTCCAACAATATGTTTGAGAACTCTTGAGGACTGTTTACAGTTTTGCTGCCCCAAGAAAGGATGATCTGAGAAGCGCTGGTGACCATTAAACTCCTGTGGATCATATCACATCACATATTTCTTTAAAGCTTAACTTTTATCTCAGGATTCTGTACAGTGAATAGATACTGCAATGCATGATGATAGAAATGCGCATATACAACCCTTTATTAAGTGTTTAACCCTTTTCAAACAGGACTCCATACTGGCTATTGGAAAAGATTAAAGCACCAGCAGGAAATCCCTGTACATTTGCCTCTCCAAAATAAGCAAAACCAAGGGTATTTTACTGATAAGATGCAATTTAATTTATTCCAAATTATGCTATCAACATCACTGCACATTTTTCCTACTTCCCCACACATAAATGCAGATATAAGTTAACCTTTCTTTAAAGCTTTGCCAAGAGCATAACAAGAATAGATGAAAGCTCCCAAAATCCCATGGTTGTAGTTTACATTTTCAGTGCCCTGCATTCTGTGGCATTCAGATCCTTTGTATGCTCAAGGGAAAAAGTGACACTGGTGTCCACTTCCATTGTTGGTACTATTTTGGGCTTGACTCTAGTGTGAACTGCAATTACAGCAGAGCTTCCTTAGGAGGGATATGAATGATGAATACAGCTTCCTTTTTCTTAAGCTGAATATTCTCTTCAGTGTCATGGTATTTTTGTATATGTTAAGGACATGATATTTTTAGTTATTAGAGAAGTTCATCATTTTTCCTCTCGAGTCCACACACTTAATTTCATGAAAAAATGGCTGTGTCACCATAGGTGACAGGAGTAAAGTCTTTGCTTTCTTAATAATTACTATTTGTTGAATTAGTGGATTTGCCCATGATTTCTGTTTTTATATGACAAGCTGATTTCTATTCCTGCTTACTACTTTGGCAAGTAAAAGTTAAAATTCAATTCAGGCTGCTCTAATTCCATAAAACAGTTTCAAGATTAAATCCTCAGTGATAATAAATAAAGCAGTTATGATTTAGTTATCCCAGCACAAGTTATCCCAGTAAAAACTACTACTACTACTTTTCATCCTTTTCATCAGTATTCATGTCTGACCTGAAGCCTAGCTTCTAATAGCCAAATTCAACTGATAAATATGGATAACAAAATCATCAAATATCCTAATCCTTTTTTCAGAGAAAAAAATATTTTATAATTTCCTAGTCTCGCCTTCTGTTCACAGTAAAAAATTCTAGGTAATAGAGCTCATGGAACAGTCCTGCTTACTAAGAGATAGGTCCCTTGTTCTGGTAATTTACACTCACCAGAAACCAAAATTTTCTAGAAGCAAATTTATTTTCCAAAATGGTTTGTGTTTAGTTTAAAAAACAAACAAAATCAAACCACTTGAAGTTATTGTATGTGCTAGCAAGAAGAAAATAGAAAAATAAAATGAAACTGATTGAAAATTCCCTTGCCCTTAGATGAAATTAAAGCAAATTGATGGATTGCACCAGAAATACAAATTAAACTAATTTGGATTGAATAACAACCCTAATACAAATCCAGTACATCTCTTCAGATGGCTGATCAATGACTATTAACAATTTCTGTACATACACACACACTTATGAGCAGTAAAGGACAGAAGCATTTATCAAGCCACTACAGCAATAGAAGAATTATCGCAGTTAGTTTGTAAATTGTCTTCCACATGTGACAGTTTGTGTCTTGTCATTCTGGCCACCACTGAGCTTAAATTGCCACCACCACACCAGAATACCTTCTTTAGAAGCTGATTCTGTGTTTCCACAAGTAAATATTTCATTTTCAAATTTGTCTTCTCAGTCATTACTCACAGTCAATGATTGTGTGACAACAGGTAGGAATCAGCAACTAAACATAGATGGGCTTGGGATCTTGCAAAACTACATCTTCTCTCCCTTATACATGCTCAAAGGGTTTACATCAGCCCACAGAGCTGAGAGCCAAAATCTGTGCTCTGTATTTAGGCTGTACCACACCCTGGGAACTGGCTGACAGAAATACAGCAAACTGTTGGTGGCTGTACAAATTTATGTATCTCTGGGAGGCAGGGTCATGGATTCAGTTCAACAGGGCACATATGCTGGATTTAAAAAAAAACTTTCTTGATCCATTCATTTTCAGCATTTCATCGTTGGTACAGTTTTTCCCAGAGCAATAGTTTTCCCCTTTTTGCAAAGTCATTGCCTTTGTAAATTCCTTCGATGAGAAGGTTATCCATCAAAATGCAAACCCTGAAAAATCCATTATCCTCCAGACTCATGATTTCCCATAGCTTCAAGAAAGCTGAGCAGACAGGAGGGCTACAACAGTCAACTTCTCTGGGCAAATGCCCAGTTTGTCCCTGCAAATATCTGGAATTAATCCATAGCAATGATCACACAGCATCACAGTTTTCCCATTCCTCTCCTCATGGGTGTCTTAGCAGGCTTTGAGGAGGCCTCTAAAGGCATTTGCAATATAATTAGTAAATATCAATAATATTCCACGTTTACTAACACTTGTATGCAAGTTCAACACATGTAAATGCCTACATGATTTTCCCCATTATCGTTTGTTTGTCAGGCAGTGTTCTGACCTGACAAGGCACCATCATGAAATCTTCATAAGCACACTGATGGAACAATACATGGTTTCCAAAAGCAGGTAAGCTTTTAATTAAAAAATTCATAAGGAAGGGTTATTTTTACTTATGAATTTTCATTACTTATATGTCAAAATTGGTTCATATTATATTCAATTCAGTATCTAATAGTTTCATATACTGCTCAATTCAGTATCTAGTAGTTTCTGTTCTTTTTGCTTTTTCTTCTCTGGTCAATCTATCAGTAGTGCTTTCTATTAGTCAAAAAGATAAATTACATGAAATAAGAAAAATGGTTGCTCAGCAACTCAAACTCCCACTGAGCCTGACAATGGTAAATGGAGGAAATTTCTTGAAGCTCTTATGTGCTAGCTGAAGGGAAAAGAAAATTTATATTATTTTGAATACTTCTGTCATGAGTGGCTATAAATAACAATGAGATAAAAATACACCTTTTGTTTGTTTGTGTATTTTTTCCCTAAACAAAACACACCTTATTTAAAATTCTTCTTCCTAAAACAGGTATAATCTTAAGCAATTTTGTTATGGGGGTGGCAGAGGGGACAGAGAGGTGAATGAAACTAGTTCAATTTCATATTAAATTTCTATATTTTCTTTCACTGGTGTCTATTTCCATAGTCTGAACTCCTTTTATACTGTTTTTTCAGTGTCTTTTAAATGACCAGTGATCATGGAAAAGCAATAATGAAAAACAAAATCCAGAGTGTGTGTTCATGTGTGGCTCTGATTTTTTTACAGATGTTTGTACTGGACCATGCCTCCTTTTTCTCATCTTGCCAGCCACACACAACTAGGAAATGCTAAAATGGTGCTCATAATTAGGGCAGTAGTTAGCAACCATAAGTAGTCCAAATTAATTTACCAACTCATTAGATACATCTCAAAAAAAAAAAAAAAAATCATTGCAAGTTGTAGTTAATTATTGGTTTTGTAAAATTAGCTTCCTGCTCACTCCCAAGCAGTTCTAGGTCTAGAACGGACAGACTTCTGTTCTGCAGTAACAGCACACTGATCAAAGTCCTGATTTAACACAGACCTGACATTGACCATGTGCCTGATTTCTGCCCGTTCCCAGACATTGCTGAGGAATCTAACCTCACCAAATTCCTGTGAAGAGATATGATAAACCTCCCTTCTTATCTATTTTGCAAACACTGCAGAACATAAATGAAAGATTAATGCCTCCTTTACTCTAATAATGGAAACCACATAACTTGTCTTTTATTAAAGTTAATAGTCATCTCTGTATTCTAATGTTCAACATATAGAAACTTTTTTCTATCATTATCAAAATGTTAGAAATCATTTGGCTCTTTCTAAGGACGATTTTTGCAGGAATGGTTCTTGGTGTAAAAATCTGTAATGGGAAGAGGTCTACAAGTACTCAGTATCTGAGTTAAAATTTAATATAATCACAGTGCCAACATTCTGCATCTCTTTGAGGTGGAAAAATTTATTTCATAATCCATAATATCTTATTGTTGTATTACTCAACACAGGAAATTAAAAATGCAGCTTATTATTAGTAGGGACAGGTAGTAATTTTAATTTTCCATTCTTTTGTAAACTAATTGGTGTCCAAGAACTCTCACTTGAAAATTCAAACAATGTGGTGTAGTTCTCTTCCTAAATTTGTCAAATGCTGTTATTGTATCTTCACTGCTGTCTTCAGAATAATAGATGTTTCCATTCTCTGTTGTGCACTCAGGAAGCTGAAAAATATTTTGATATATCTTTGATTAGAGGTGCCCATGGCTACAGAGCAAAACACCTTTAGCTGCCAATTTTTGTTTCTTCAGCTGAGATAAACTAGCACATTATTGGCATTATGTAAATCTCAGTCTCAAACAAGATGTATCAAGTCATTTAAGGAATTTGGGGAAATAAAAACATGTACTTAAAATTACCTTTAAATTACCTGTAGACAACACTGGTATGCTTTGATTACTTCTTTAGAAGTAACTGCCACCTTGCAGTTTTCTGTATTTTCACATTTCTCTAAAGACAGTGCATCAAAAAAGTTTTATTTTGAAGCGGTTGCAAAAGACTTTCCAATGTTTGCATCTTTTGAATAGTGTTCAATGTTGTCAGTTTACTGTCAGCAGCCAGAGAACTTCCACTGTGACCAAGCTCTGAGACCTTCCTTTTGCAAACACCTTGACAGCACTGACTGCACCCAGTGTATGTTATTTTTAGGTCTTATGGGACTGGAGTCCTTCACAGCATATGAGCAGTTGAGCCTGGATAAATGTATCCTCTACATTGATCTTTCAATGTCTGAAAAAAATGTGATTTCTAGCAACTTTTGAAGCCTAATCTGTGGGCTGCGTGCACAGAAGAATTGTTATAATACAACACACCAACATCTCTTAGGCCAGTATTTGGTATAATGAACTTTTCCAAATGTTTCCCTCTTTGTCCATTGTTTCTTTAACATAGCTACATATAAAAAGGTCACTTAATTTTCAGAAGCCAGTTTCAAGTAAGAAATCCCATCCAGGATTTTTATTTCAGTATTATCTAAGTAAGTCCATAATGTCTCAGGAAAAACAGACTGTTACAAGGTAGAGTTACTGGTTTTGAATCCTATAACATGTCGCAATTTAACCAAAAATGTCATGGCTTTATTATTCTGCCCAGTTATGGGATGAGTGAATGAAATGCAGTTCTTTTAGAAAGAGACAGATGATTTCTCCAACACTTATTGAATAAATTAATGAAAAAGCAGGAAGACAAAATTCCCATTTTTAGATAAGCTTGTTTTCACGGAATGGACACAGGACTTGTGAAGCCCCAGTAGTGCTGTCAGCAGCCTGAAAGGATATACTGCCTGAGGCCCTGCAGAAAGGCCAGACCTTTTTCACAGGCTAGGCCACATTCTGCAAAATTGCTCAAAGCAAAAACAAGAAGAGGAAATTCTGTGTAAACTCTGTGGCCCTCACCAGAACTTGTCAAACGCCCAACTCTTTCTGTTGACAGGCTTCTTGTTGGCAAATTTGTTTTCCACTTCTTAAAAATAAAATTTATAAGAAAACGACAGCCAGAAACACCCCTCCATGTCAATTCTGTAGTGTTTTGTCTCATTATTATCCCTCTCTTTTGTTCAAATTTTTCTGTCAAATTTAAATGCCAATAGTTAAACAGATTTGAGAGCCACAAACTCCAGGAACCACTGTACATGTTTGTATGTATCAATGCAGCAATAAAGACACAGAATTTTGAAAATTTACGTCATTACTAAATACAAAGAGACTAAATGCATTTTCTGAGAGAACTGAGAATGCTTGGGGGTTTTTTCCCATCTTCAGTGATTTATGAAACTTCTTATTCATAACATATGTGTCCAGCCACTCAGAGGAGAAGTTTGATTTGTGAAACACATTTGTATTTTGAGCTTTACTTAATGCTCCATACTTTTACACACAGAATGTGATCTGTGCATGAAGAGTTGCTCATATTTTTATTTTAAATGCAGTTTTGACTGGAGTTGTCAACATCACCAGCCATTATACATTTTGGTAGAACACAAAACACCAAAGGAATTCCTGGATTTGATGCAGACATTTGAAAGGGAAAAATGTCCACATGGCAAGGGTACTCAGGGGTTACAAGTTACAAGTTTTACTTTGTTTTCTGTTCTGCCCCGTTGGCTCTCTGCCCTGCTGACTGGGTTGCTGCTTTCACCCTTTGACATTTTTCAAATGGCTGCTAAACTAGTTAAATATCTAAGAGGCTTCCAATTGGGCATCTTCAGATCTTCACTCATATAAATGATAGAGATACACTTGGGAAGCATCACTCAAAGCTGAACTCGTTCACCAGCTGGAACTTAAATGTGTCAGATCAGGAAACTAATAAAACTTTTCTGTGTTGTGTTCACTCCAATGAAGAGCCTTGCATTTGTATGCTCAATTCAGCCCTGAATGAAGGAATTAAGTTTGCGACAGTAGGTTTGTACCTGCAGAAGTCTTACCAATAATCCATGACAGTGTAGAAAATAGAAAGTTCTTTTAATATACACATCAGAAAAGATCAAGATGGAACCGGCCTAAGGCAGCCCTCTAGCAAGATTATTCAGCATGACTGTGATGAATTTTCAGTCCCAAAACTGTATCTGCAGTAACAGTGTCAGGGTCAGCAAGTGCAGATATTTTATATGATGTCACCTTCTCAGAATTATTCAATATACTGAGTACTTACTCCAATCTGACCTTGGCATGATCAGCAGCACACATAGCAGTTATTTTCAAATGCTGTAGATTTCTATGTTTTTCCTTAAATCAGCTATTTGAAGGTAGAAATATAGAGGGCCAAAAATGGATACCAGATTTTAACAAACGTTGAAAGTAAGTAAAGCTCAAAGCTGAAGTCACAAAAGCCTTAATCTTGTGGTGAGGAGGGTGACACACAGCAGCGCCTAGAGCAGAGCCCTACACTGCATGAGATTTGAAGCCCAGGGCATTTAATACAGGAAGAAATCCTTCCAGCTCTCATAGGGTCTCTGCACTTGTACATGGATCCAGAGACCATTAGAAAAGAATCTCCCATGCTCAGCAGCTTTCCTGAATGAGAAGAACAGGAGCATTATGGAGCAGGGACAAGTCAGTGGTGTGGAAGGTGAACACCTAAGAAATGACAGAAGCAACAAGAAGGATGGTACAAGAGTAAAAGGGATTCTACTCAAAACTTTTGGCTGTGACTGAACCAGACAGTTTTAATAGCTAGATGCACTGTGGATCATAATGGTACAGATCATAATGGTATTAAGGCAGTAGATAGGGGATTTTTTTCAGCCCACAGTAGAATAATTTCATACTTCCAATAGTGAATATGAATACTGGCCACCATTTTTTATTTTACATGGCATTATACTACCCTATACCACTTACTCTTTAGACACAGGGTCCCAGATAATCAAATGGAGGCAATATAGATAAAGCAGAAACAAGTTTCCATCTCTCCATGCTTTCATTTTCTCTTGACAGGAGTTCTGAAGCCTTCTTGTGAGTCCAATAAAAATAGATCAGAGAATTTATCACCTATTCATACAAATATTAAAATAATAAAAAATAAAAATCAATGAGACAATCTGATGGGCTCATTACTAGAAAAATGACAATGAAATGAGCACAGTTGACTAACAATATTTGCTTCTGATCTGTATTTTCACGGTGAACCTTTGATAGATGTTTGAAAAAATTCATTTTCATGCAACACAGGTCTGAAAATAACATCAATGTTAAATTACACAGCTTATTTCAGGTGTTTAATTTTTTCTATGTTGGAATTTTCTGTTCTATCCATCTATTTTGGCAATTTTTTATGTGCCTATCAGGGCAAAGGGCCCACTCCTTAACTTTACCCCTGTCAAAGAGATGAGTTTTAAAACTTCATGAGGGGACATATCTGCTGACAAATCCTATTTCAAATTGTCCACTTCTACAGAATCTGAGATATTATGAAATGACCAAACTACAATTAATTCAACAAAGTTATTTCTAAGTTACATGTCAGAGATAATCATTCAATGCCTTGAATTTTCTGGGTTTTCCTGACTTGATTTATCTTTAATTATGGAAATTTAAGCAAAATGAAAGTAATCCTATCTTAGTATGTGTTCGGATTGTCAGGGAAGTCTGGATACTCCTTGTTTGGGTGGAAGTGATCTTCAAAATCATTATGGTAAATTAAGCAATGTAGCACATGTAGTAAATGAAATGCACAAACAAGGGAATAAAAACCATAAAAAGTGCTTTATTTAACCGGTTATCTGCAGCTGGGTACTGTACTTTGCAAGATGACAAGAGAGAAGGATGAGAAATGGTCAGTTCATTCACTTCCAGGCTCAGTTGAACAGATGTAACTCTAAAACTGCCTGAATTCAATATGGATTTAAGTTACTAGACAAATTCCTACTCTCCCCCCCCACCCCAATCTTCATTTTTTTCATTGATATAATTTATACTCTAAAGTGTGATTTGTGCACTGATCATTCCTTTCACATGCTTCAACAAGGGCAATTCTTACATAGCCTGGCAAAGGCCAATGAAGAGTGACATTCAGTTGCCCTCTGAAAGCGTTAAACATTTTTATCTCATAGACTGAATTCTTTGTTATGGGCAAAACTTAGAAAACAAAAGATTCTTCTTCAACCTAAAACTGGTACTCTTAAGTCATTCCTCAAAAATAGCATTATTTTGCTGCTCCTCCTGCAGATTACCTGGAGGTT
Source organism: Donacobius atricapilla (assembly GCA_013397315.1). Classification (NCBI taxonomy): domain Eukaryota; kingdom Metazoa; phylum Chordata; class Aves; order Passeriformes; family Mimidae; genus Donacobius; species Donacobius atricapilla. Next base: position 1,220,577 of record WBMY01002964.1, read on the forward strand.
ACATCAGGATGATAACAGAAAGGCTAAGTGGCTTTTAGAAATCAAGTAAGAAAAATAGGAAGCATACTGCAAGAATGGATCTAAATAAGAAACCACTAATAAATGTTTATAAAGTCACTGGATCCTCACTTGACCTGCTCTAAAAATATTTACTAAAATTAAATGCTATTTCCACTTTTGTTATCTCAGGCTAACAAAAATAACTTGCTATTCATGGGAGCAGAGCAGGGGAAGTAGCTACTTTGTTCAGTTATATGAAGAACTGGATGGGGGAGAAATGTCATCTCATAAAAAAGGCAAGGCGTACTAAATACCCTAATGTTTTGGAAAACTCTGTTAGACTGAAGAAATTGGAGGAAAAACAGAGCTTTCTCCACAGGTGGTTATAGATTTCAAGGGTACAGGTGGTTCTCACTTTGTCCTAGGCCTTCTCTGCCTAGGGCTGTTCCTACTGTACCCAGTGCTGTCTAGCAGACAGAGCCGCATCTCCAGCATCTACCACCCAGTCCCACAGCAGATCCTTCAATTTATCTCACTTTATATTTTTCTTAATCAAGTGCAAGATTTCAATACAGTTCATTGCAGTTAAATTTCAAAATGTCTTTTCTAGAGCATGATAACATTTGATTCACTTGAAAAGACTACCTTTGTTAACAGCAGTAAAATTAAAAATAAGTTTTTGGAAAGTGGAATTCTTATTTGCTGTTAGCTGAGGAATTCCACAAGCACTAGCATTTTCCATGTAAGGATCTAGAATTGAAAGGAAAGTTGACATACTGACATAATAGTCTCATTTCTGTGTATGCCAGAAGACTGCAGCAAGCTTTTAGTTAACAGCTTTGAAAAACACTGCTAAACACAAATGCTTCTATTGTAATACTTCAGCTATTTTAATTACAGCAACTAACAAAGGCTTTGTGTTTTCTGTGCAGCCACTCAGTTCATAGTTTGAGCAGAAGATAGTTCTGAAAAAGTTCACTTGATACCATGACTTTTGAAAAAGTTCTGAAATTACGAAGATCCCTTATGACTTCTGCACATTTCCAACATTTCTTAGAAAATCCTGTGCCTTCATAGTTGTAAAAGGTTAAGAGTATTTGAACACTTGCTATCAAAAAATTATAAATTCCTCTCAATATAGTTTCAAATGCTTCTCTGTAATAAATTGTATATAGTATTTTCTTATGGGTGTGGATATGAAGTTGAGCCAGCTTTCCTCTTTTGTTAGTATCTAATGTCCATTTATGACTGAACTCATAACTCTTTATTTAGCATTCTAATTTAAGAAGTCATAGTTTTGAAACATTGAAAGATACAGAAAGTTTTAAATTCCAGGGAACAAATAAAAGAGGGTCAGCGGGAGCTGTAGAGTGCTTTGATACAAGGAGACAGAAATCATGGAGCTAGGTGTCTGAAAACCATTTAGGATGCTAATTTAGGCCCCTCTATTTTTTGAAGTTTATTTTATGGTCCTCTTTTTTAAAAAAAGTTTGTTCCCACAACTATGAAAAAAAATACCCAATCATGCAAAATATTTCCCAGACATCCAGTCTTACATCGAGAATATAATTCATTAAGTTGAAATTATTTTTTAATCTTCATTAAATATTGATAAGTAATAATTATTGCTTTATTGATCTTATCATTGTTGCTTTAAGTGACTTTTTAATGATACATTTCCATCTGTCATTTCACTTCTAAGACAATGGACTAAACTATGTAAAGAACCACTGCAGGAGGTTATGAAAACCTACCTCGTAAGAAAACTGAACTAGACCGAGGACTTATGCATATAGTAAAATAAATCATGAGCAAATAAATTCCAGGTCTTTTTTATGTGACTATTTTTCTCCTAATGATTGGGAGTTATTTTAGGTATGTGGTATTTAGAACTTAGAGACTTATAAATCCAAGTATCTTAAAAACCGCAGTGACAGAAAAAGCAGTGAGAGATCGTTCCTCTTCAGAGAGTAAACAAGCTCCACCTTTCTAACTCTGCAGCTTCCTAATATCCCAAGATACCTTTTCTTCATTAGCATTGACATTAATTTTCCAGCAGCTGTGGGAGGATAAGTGAAAGGTACATTTGTCTTCAAAACCTTGTTGCTGGTGCTCTCATAAAGCATTCTCTGACAGCCACTTGTTTGAACATCTAGTAAATGATTGGTCATGACAAATAGGTCTTTAATCAGAAGCAAGTGATAACAGTGACAATATTTGGCTCTTGTGTGTCACTTCTGCCTCTTTCACCTCTTCCTGGAGCTACTAGAATTCCTGTAGTTTTCTTTGCCATATGCAACAGACACTTCATTACTTTCTGTTCTTATTCCCCAGCAGACCCTGGGAAAAACTCTCATTTGCATTGCATGGGTACAAAACACATGATGAGCAGACAGGCAGGTATCACCAGCAATGACCTGCATCGATGGGTTGAAATTTATACATCTATATGAAATATGAAATTTTCCTTACTGACAAGAAAAGGTTTTTATTCCAGTTTCTCAGAGCACCTTGCAATGAATCACAAAAAATACTTACTCTAGATAAATGTGAAGTTGCTACAACGCTACATATTGCATTTACTACGAAGCCCATTTATTCAATATAAGGAAGATAATTCATATCAGAGAAAGTGAAAAATTATCTATCAGCCATAAACAACACATGTAAAATGTGAAACAAATTTCTGAGCTGAGATTATATAGAAATATAGCATATTTTTACCAAATTCAGTCCTATAATGACAATCCTTTAGAAACTTCTTTAGAAGATAGTTATGTTTTTCAATCAAGCATTCTGAGAAATTAGAGGGAGTTGATACCATTTTAGAACTTCTTTAAAATATGTTCCCTTTAAAACTGCCTTAAAATATATCCACTTAATGCAATCCCATAAGTTCACTCACTTGTACTTGATGCTTAGGGGAAAAAATAGAAACCAGTTGTATCTAAAACAATCTTGTACACCCTTCTGTTTCCTAAATACCAGTGATTCACAGACTTCTTGAATCAGAGGCCACATCCACATCACAGTTCCCCAAAGAGCCCACCCTATACAAGTGCACCAAACCCTTCAGCCACTTTCTGGACTAGCTGGGCACAGAAAAGGAGGCAGAGGACACTGGAAGGGGAGTGCACTAAAGGACTGCTTCACAACGAGACACAGCTGAACCTGGCAGGAGCTGCTGGAGCACTTCTCTGATGTGAGAATTGGGAGCCACACAAAGTCTCATTAGCCTTTAGTCCCTGCCAGCTTGACTTCACAGCTGGTGTGTATCTCCTGCACATGTGTGGTGTGTGGCAGCCAGAGGGGAGCTATCAAAGGCTCTAAATCAAGGGTTATGCTGCTATAAACACAAAACCAGCAGGATTTAGGGCTCTCTGCTGAGCTGCATTCAGGCCAGATGGAAGCATGAAGGAAGCAAAATCCTGAAGGCACAGGATGCGGGTGCTTGATCATCAAATCCTCACATTACATTTTATCACCAGATTTTGACCCATTATTTGCCATTTTCAGGGCTGTGGCATCTTCTAAGACAGTCTCATTTTCAGCCTCATAAACCTCTAAAAGTTTAGACCTTTCCAGTGTCACAAGTAATCCCAGTCAGTGAATAATAGCGCTGTTGTATCTGAGTCAACTGATCAAGTTATTTCTCATGGCTTAGAAGGGATTTCAGACATTCACAGCTGCTTGCACAAAGCATCACCTTTTTAGTATGAGAAAACATGGTACTAAAATTTCACATGATTATTTCAGCTCAGGCTGAAATGTTGCTGGTTTAAGATTGGTCACATATTTGCAACTCATTTAACTCATGTGTTCCCATCCTCCTTATCCTAACCACTGCTTTTATAATTTATGTTGGTGCTCTCCCTAAGGCTCAAAATACATCCAACTCCATGCATGGTACATCTCTTGGATGTCTCTGATTACAACCAGCTTTTCTTTTATTACCAAACTTGATATGATCCTGAAACATTAAATAATAGCAAATATTGATGTGTAAAATCCTGAATGTTGATATTATACAATTACAGCAGTTAGAGAATAAATATATATATAGTTCATCTATCATCTCTGCAACAGAGTTAGATCTGTTTTATGAAAATTTAGGGTTTGCCATTTGCTCACGTGATCTACAGCTCTTGCCAGAAATGGTGTCCACAGCTGCAGGAGCATCTAAGCCCATTCTGAGTCTGTGCCTAACCATGCTGTTGTGCAGGAAGGAAAATGGAGTCTATTTTCCCCTCATCTGCTGTACAATCTAGAGATAGGATCCAATACTGAAACGTGTAATACACATTCACTGATTAGAGTCACAGCTCCATGTCCTTCTCTACTGCAACTCTTGCTCTGAACACAAGTTTCCTGCCTGGGGACCCTGTGCTGGAAGAAGGCAGGGGGTTGGCATTGGGATGTGTGCCACCTCCACACCACAGCTGGGGAGCTGCCTGCCTCCACCTGGACATGCACTCACGGGACCCAAAAGCCAGGTCTGATGGAGCCTGGAAATACTGTGACTTAGCTGCCAGCCATAGCTGGTTAGGCGGTGGCAGAAACAGGGACCAGAGACTAGTTTCTGTCACATACCAAACTAATGTGGTAGGCGTGCCATGACTCAAGAAGCTCTGGCTTTCAGTGTCAGGGACTTTTTTATTATTTGCTCCACAGCCACCATTGGCGCCATCCTGTTCCTTCCAGTTACATTCTTAGGTGCATATAGGCTCACTGTCGCCTAGACATCTCAGGCTGAGACCACCTATTTTGTTTTCATTTTAACTAAGGAATTCTGCTCTGGGCTTGTTTTATATCTTTTCTTTCTCTTACTCCACACCCTAGCTCTCCGCTCAGTTTTGCTGGTTTTTTTCTGAAGCCTTTCCAGTTTATCAATGCCTTATCTATAATGTGGTGCAATGAACTCAGTGTGATTCTGTAAGTTAGGTGGAATTAAATCAACATGAAGAAACACAGGCTCCATCTTGTTTTATCAGCTGGAATTCTGATATAAGCACCTCAGAAAAGATTTGCAGCTATATTTTGTAGAAGCCATAGTGTTCAAACTCATTCCAGTTTTGGTGCTCTCCCTCAGATTTAGGTTTTTCTCCTCCACTTGTCATTAACATAATTATTTTCTTCCTATTTGTACAGATAAAATCCTGAAAGAACTCCTTTTTCCTCCAGAGATTTGATTTTAAAAATTCATAACTTTTAGAAATACATCACTCTAATTCTTTGCCACACAGTATCATTTTCTGTTGACACTTTTTAGTCTTAGATTCTCTGTTCATCTTCATTTCTGTTTTCAATGCTTCCAGTACTCATTTACATTTTAATTAATTAGTTTTATTTTATATCTTAATTTGGATCCCTCATTAAAAATCCATTATATTTTAGAATTAACATCAAATTAATAGAATGGAATAGAAACATCTGTGAAGAATATAAAGCACATATAAATTATCTCCTAATTTGCCTGACAGTTTTCAAAATGGAAAAACTGATGGAGAAATTCTCAGAACAAGGACCTTGAAGAACAGGATTACACTTCACTCTTAACAAATTATCTCTGAATTTGTTCTTGAGATATTTAGGATCTGTGAAAAAAAAATCCTAAAGTTTAAACAACAGACTTAACATTCTTTTCCTATGCCCTCAGTAGCAACTGATGAGCTGTATTTTAGGATAGTAACAAGACTTACTCTAAATCCATTGCAGAAAAAGGAAGTGAATGTTCCAGATGAGCAGCTAGAAGAAGAATGAGATTCAGAAAAAGAGACTTCTTTTTTTCTTGGGAGAAGCACTGCTCCATATAAGCACAAGCAGTAGGAAATAAGGAGTTGAGTAGAATAAAAATGGTGGAGATTCATGTATGTATATATATACATATATATGAGAGAGAGAGAGAGAGAGAGTTTTCCTGATTTAGAAGGACATTCAAAAGGACATTCAGAGACTGGAAATTGATTCTGGGATATCAGCACCCCACTATTTGCGCCAGAAAAGTTAATCTTTCTTGAAGCGAACATATTGTGAACAACTGTAGGTCACTGAAGAGATTGATAAATGCTAATACATTTATTTTATTTATAAAACAACAAATAGGTTGTGTATTCAAGCAGGATCTGCATATGTGGAAAAGTTACAGTAAAAGATTTAGTCTTGACTGTGTGGGAAAGTCTTTCCAGTACATGACTTAATATGAAAAAATTAAGGCAGGAAAACCATGTGGCTTGTGGCATGAACTGCTGTATTTTGCTTTGGCTTACCCTATGTCACTCTAAGAGGAGTTTTAGTATGCACAGCTGTGCACCTTGGCTCCAGGGGTAATTATGCTGGTATAACTGACAAAGTCTCTCTTGCATGCAAACCCCCAGTTCTCCGAGGTCTAATGCATGGGGAATAGCTATGGCTTCAGGAATATCCTGAAACATTCACCCCAATAGATCTTGCCTAAACAGCAGTTCAAAATATCTGCTGGGACATATTAAACTACCATTTGAATGATGCACTGTGATCATCGCAATCAAACCCAACTAAAGCAATTAAGTGAATGGCATTGGTCTGATGGTCTTCCAATTTTGCATCCATACCCTTCTTACAGGCACCAAAAGGATTGTGCCTGCTTGGATGAGCAGTGACAGAGAAAATGCTTCTCTCCATTTTCTCTGGCAAATTGATGCCTCTGTGTACTCTTCTTTCGCATGTGATATACATCCTTCAGCTTATCCAGGCTTTCCAATGTATCACATGTATTTCACTATAACGGCCACTGCTCTACTGCTTTTAAAGTTTCAGCATAAAGAAAACATTAATCATCAATCTTAACTTTCCTGTAATTTTTTCTTCCCTGTGAGCAAGTCATTACAGTATGTCTGATTACTAGGAACAAGGAATAAACATTTCCCCTCTGTGAAGAACAGGAAACAATGTTTGGAGAACAATCAAGTCTATTCTCCATGGAAAAAAAAAAAATGTAGCAATGGGGGAGAGAGGCTTGACCTTTTTCCAAATTAAAAAAAAAAAAAAAGGAAGAAAGAAATCCATTTTCATCCGAAGAAAAAGAAATTAGCTTATGTATTCACCCAGACTGACCTCTTTTCTAAACATGTATTTCATTGTAAAGTACACTTAAATATCAAGTATAACTAGGAAAAGAAACCAAAACACTAGGATTTTGGAACTAAGTATTTTGCTTTCATCTTGTGAAATTCATGTTTATATCTGTCTGCCATTGTAAATTATGTTTTCAGCTGAACATTAAAAAAATGCACAAGATTCAGAGAGGCCATTCCCCTACATGAAGCACACATGAACATGCACTGCCACCTGCTCACAGCTGTGGTTTACATGGGAAAGTCAGCCTGGGAAATAATACCAGCAAAAGCAAAGCAACTGCTCTGACCACAGTCCAGCTGAGGCCTTGTAAACATCAACAGGTCTCTGTGGTTTTCATTCTGTCCTGCAGTTTTTCCAATATTTATTAAACATCAGGGAAAACAGAAAAAAAAAATAAAACTACGCATATGAGTCTGGCAGCGCTATGTGCAGTCGTACATCCATTGCTTAATCACGCCCAGTTCAAAGCCATCTTCTGTCACCTGTCTCATCCCATTGCATTTGGTACTACATATTTCTGTTGTATTGCACGGCTCTTCCCTTTGTACTAATAACGAATTCTTCAGTGTGGGGCAATATGTAATTTTGTTGCCAGAGCACCTAAGGAGTCACAATTTGGTTCCTAGTTTGGCCCAAGGGGAGGAAGTAACAGATGCCAATTTTTAACTGATGAACAATGCTTCCCTGTGTGTCAGCCCAGACATGTGGTTTGTGCATCTGGGAGCTAAACACGAGGTTTAAATGTTCCCACTCACACCCCACACAGCAGAAATTCGATGGAAATTTTTCTCCTCACCGTGCACTCCACCAGCTGCACTGACTGTCGCAATATCACCATTAAAATCACCAGGCTGACGCTCCCTCTCTGGTCCCACAACAAGTGCTATGAGAACGCTGCCATCGCAGTACACTGCATTTCAGAAGAAAAAGCAAATTTTCCAGTCATATGCAGTAGTAATGTGCTGAAGATGACAGTTTTAGTATTAGTTTTGCCCTTTTGGGTGGCATTTCCCAACTTGCAGCAACAGAATCTCAGGGAAGGGAGATACCTTTTCTTCCTCTTTTTAAAGCATGTTTCCAGATCTTTCAGTTAGGGGGAAAGAAGTCTTGGAACAAAATTAAACATACACAAATGTTGGGGCACAAAAGGCAGGGGGCCACAGCAAGGAAGCTAATAGTTAATTTTCATATTTTTAGATTCATTATTTTACCTGTGAACTCATTTTTACAGACAAAATCCTGGGGTTCAGACATCTGAGTTGTGGTAACTGTAAAGGGTGCCTGCAGCCCCTCGGCATGCTTAAAGCTGTCACATTTCCATCTCCAAGCTCCCAGCCTTCACGGCTGCTTGACAGGAAGAGTGTAGCTGCTCTGATCTTACCTTGACCAAACCAAGATGACAACAAAGGGCAGCAAGAAGATCTGAACTGTTTATTCAAAGAGGAGAAAAACATGTTGCAAATGAAAATACAATGAGTGATGCCTGTCAGGTACAAATTCCTACTTGGAGCTCACAGGAGACATGAAACATTGTTCTTTAAAAGGTTTCACCCTTAAAAATTGCTGTGAACTGTAACCCTGAAACTCATTGCCATTACACTACAGAGCTTAAAAAACATCAAGATTGATGCATATAAGAAAATTCAAACTCTGACATGCATAAGGACATGAAGGTGCCGCAGAGTATTGGAGCTAGCAAGCAGGAAATGTACGATGTAGTACCTGCAGCATGTAAAGATTATGGGGGTTTTAGCCCAGAAAATAATACTCTGTTGGTGCTTGCCAAAGCACTCGGCCTCCATCTGACATCAGACTGAGAGCTTGTTGATTAATATGTGTAGGATAGCCTCTCTGGCATATTTCTCTAAAATTACTGGTTGCACTGTAGCTGCATTTCAGATTTTACTCCCTCTAGAACCAGACAGTCTGTTAAATGCACTCAGCAAATAATATGTTTACTGAATTTCATGTTGTATTAAAAACCTATTATTCAAAGGAATGTTCTCAATGGTTCATTCAGCTCTGGGCAAGGCTCTGCCATATGGGCTGTTGTTGACTGAATTTGCAAATCCTCCTACACATGCAGCAAAATTCCAAGGCATCACAAGAACAAGTTAACTTTATAAACCTCAGTCACCTTTTCCCTTTGCTTGAAACAATGCTGCTATGGGATTATTTGTAAAATTCCACTTGGTATATAATGATCTTTAGTTCCAACACACCACTGCAATGCCACATATTAACTTTCACTTAAGAAATTACTGTTGCAAACTCAAAATATTTTTTTCTATTTGTCTAAGAAATCTCATGTCTGGAGGCTACTTTAAAAATATAAGGAGCAAATCTGCCAGTAGTTGTCTCAACACTGAGTACAGAGCAAAAGGCTGATTAACCATATCTTAGAGATTTAGCTGAACATTTATCATAAATGGTGGGAATATTCTAGCAAGTTATACTTAGCATTCATTGATCACAGGAATTTATTAATTTATATTCTGACTTTCCATGCAGATTTTAATGCATATTATGGGCTGGATTACACCTATCTTGTGGTTATTTTCTATTTTAACTCAGTTTTTAAACTTACTTGTTTGTTTTGACTGGCCTCTGCTTGATACTTCATTTGTAGAGTTAGAGTTAAAAAAGCAACCAATCCAGAAGTTGGCAGTTGTACGCTCCTTCATATCTTTTTAATCATACTAAAGAAATTAATGTTATCCAAAAACTTTACTTTCTAGTTTTATTTTGAACAATACAAAATTAGGGCTATCTATGGACCTGTATAAGAGGTTATTCTCTGAGAAAACAATAGCACAGTGGTAGTGACACCATTTCTACTCTGCCAATGCGCAGTTCAGAGCCTGTTGGTTTTAGCACCAACGTATGAAGGATTTGCCGTAGATACTTGCCATAAAGTTCTTGAAAGGAAAGACAATATTGACAGTTGTGTTTGAGAATTAAACGCTACCAGAAAGAGATGCTGAGGTTATAAACTTCGCTACTTTCATAGAATCATAGAATATCATGTGTTAGAAGGGATCATTGAATCCAACTCCTGGCCCTGCATAGGACAGTCCCAAGAATAACACTGGAATGTGATGCCTGAGAGCATTGTGCAAACACTTCTTGAACTTTGTCAGGCTTGGAGCTGTGACCACTTCCCTGAGGAGTCTGTTCCAGTTCCCAATCACTCTCAGGGTGAGGAACCTTGTTGTAGCATCAAAGCTAAACCCCTTCTGACACAGCTTTATGCCGTTCCCACAGGTCCCATGGTTGGTCATGACAGAGAAGAGATCAGTGCCTGCTCATGAGGAAGCTGTAGGCTGCAGTGAGGTCTCCCCACAATCTCTTGCAGGCTGAACAGACCAAGTGACCTCAGCCACTCCTCATAAGGCTACCTCTCTTCCTCCATGTTCACACTTCTCTTTTGGACATTCTCTAATAGCTTTGTATCTTTTTTCTATTGTGGTGCCCAAAACTGCCCTCAGCACTGGAGGTGAGGCTTCCCCAGAGCAGAGCAGAGCAGGACAATCCCCTCCCTTTCCCGGCTGGTGATGCTGTGCCTGACACCCCCCAGGACACACTTGGCCCTCCTGGCTGCCAGGGCACAATGACTCATGTTCAACTTGGCATTGACCAGGACTCCCAGGTCCCTTTCCTTGGCACTGCTGTCCATCCCCTTGTCCCCTAGTCTGTCCCCACACCCAGGGTTGCCCCAGCCCCACAGTGATAATATGAATGGCTGCATGTATGGCAAAATTGCAATCAGCAAGCACAGCCCAGGTTCAAGGCATGACTCCAGGCGTGACATGAGATCTTGTATGAAACTGTCAGCTGTGGGTGGAAGAGGTGGGAACCTTCTGGCTGTGTCCTGTAGAAACTGCACAGTACTTCAAAGCTGAATCTGACAGTGAAGTTGCAGCTCTGAGTGACAAGCTAGCTGCTGATGTTGTCCCCAGCAACAGGGGACATGTCTGCAAGGATTTGAGGAAAAAGATTAATATCTTCATTAGACATTAGCATCTGGCAGAAATTCCATAAGATGATATCAGGCAGAGGCCAGTCAAAACAAACTGTAAGTTTGATATTTCAAGCCAGTTTTAAAAATGCAGACAATGAGGAACTGTTTGAAACAATGGAGAACTTTCAAGTTCCTTTTATAGTTTGTCTTGAATTTTTCCCAAAAGAGCACTATATTGGTGTGAAAAATGGCATGCAAGAGGGAAAAAAATTTCCTCAGTTTCTGCATTTTCAAAGAATAGAAAAGGATACAGAATTAATATATATTTGGTGCAAACTCCCATCCTTTCCTCCTAAGTGATCCTTAACAGCTGTTCATTTCACTGTCGTCACCCAACAGAAACTTTTGTATGTTTGTATTCTCCCTTCCACTGGAGAAAATCTGTCCTTGTCTGACCTGTAGATGTTCAGGTGCCATATTGTATACATGCTCTGCCTGGCCTTGCACCTGCTGGTGACTACATGGACTTGCCTGGTGGTCTCCATACTGTTGGCTTGGTTTCACTGGATCCACTCTGTCCCTCTGGTTAGGGAGGGGTGACAGCACTTGTCCCTGCCAGCCTCAGCTGCCAGTCTGCCTCCACTCCCGTAGGTTTCTGTGATAAATGCATCATCAAGCTCATCTTCCAGTGTTCTCCTTGCTCTCTCCACTCCTAGAAATGCAATTCTTTCTGTATGGCTAGTGCTGGAAACCTGCCTTTCAATGCAAGGTTTTCAGCTGAATTGTGCTGAGATGTGCTTACTCTTGCTCTTGTCTTCTCTGCTTGGTTCCATTTTCAAGCTGACTATATGACAAGCAGCGCAGCCTAGATAAACAATCCCATAGCTCACCCTAAAGAAGACAATTGTTTCCCAGTTCCTATGTGGCTGGAAAGTGTCAACATCCTTCAACAGGAAGATTTTGGCTCTGGCATTGCCTGTTTCACAACCGAATGCTCCCTTGCCTCACTATGTCTCCATTAACACTAAGTTGTTCAGAGGATTTACCCAGTCTTGCCTTTGCTTCCCAGAAGAGCAAGAGGGTCAGGAGAAACTTCCCTGATCACTTCTTCCAAAGTGAGCAAAAGTTTTCAAGGAGATGCTTTATGGTATTCATTTTCCAGTGGCTGACTTGACTTGCCATGCACCATTAAGACCTTGTGTACTAAGCACAACCCAGAAATGGAAAATTGTGTCTTACGGTAAATTAGATACCATCCCCCCAAAAAACAAGATTAATTCTTATAGGATGTGTGCTGGCACAGTTCCAAGCAGCTGGGTTTGCACAAAGCAGTCTTTTTTTCTTTAATAGATTCTGGTGAAGTTTTGTCCCTGTCTGTAAAAATTGCCTGTATTATCCTGAAAATAGAAGCAATTGAGCTTTCCCTGACCTGATCTGGAGGAAACATTAAAAAGTTCATTTATTTATGAAACCTATTTAATTTATGCTCTCAAAGCTCATCACAAAATCTTTGCGGAAAATTATTTGGGAAAGCAAAAAGTGCCTCAAACATGCTGTTAATTACCATCCATTTTTTGGCTGTCACCCATTCCAATTCCTGGGGAGTGCTTTAAAAGTTTTCTGTATGCAACAGTTGCACAATAGTATCCAAACTAGACAAAAGATTTCCTAATATACTCCAGTTCCATGCTGGAAAGCTACTAAAAACATCTATTTGTATGGCTTTCTGGGATGCAAGGTCAGATTCTCAGCATCATCATATTGCTTTTGCAAATGCTAGAACAGAAGCAAAGCTGTGCCCTAGAGATCCTCATCTTGCATGAAGGTTTTATTCTACAACAAGAAATATCTTTCAAACAATTACACCATGTTGAGTAGTCAAAAGACATTTAAGGATTTATTCAATTTTTAATTAATGCTTTCATTCTGCTTTTTTTTTTTTTCAATCAGGTCAGCTTTAAAGTGATTACAAAGTGAGATTGGAAAGCTCAACCAGTGAGTTCTGCGTGACTGAATTATACAAAAAATAAACAAAACTATAATTCTAATCCATAATTATCTAGATGTCCTTTTGGTTTCTTCATTTCTATGGGGTTTTGTTGCCTGGGATTCCCTTTTCCTTTTTTAAAGCCTGTCTCCAAAGTATTGCTCTATTTTGTATCTTACCTCTTGCTTTTAAACAACTTAATTTCAAATATGCCTATAAAACATGATTTTTAAGGGTATCACTAATTTTATTCTCAAAATTACATGTATTTCAACTCCCCACTAGATCTCTTTATTTGTTGAAAGTGTGATCAAGCCTGGGTCAAGGAATTGAGGCAAAGGAAACATTCAACTAGAATGTAGAAAGAAGTCTATGCATCCAATGTATGCCTCTCTTTATCGTACTAGGCATCTTCATTTGGGCGCAAAGCAATTTAAAGAAATAGGTGATAGTTTTTGAGGCATTATTAGATACACTTGGAAAAAATAGGCAAATTTTCAGGTGCAGAACCCTAATCGATTGTAATGCCATGATACCCCTGTTTCAATTCCTAATGTAGTTACTATCAGAGGTCAGTACACCAGACAAGAGTCACCATTTTCCCAGGTGAATCAAAGTGCTATCTAAATTATATTCAATTAAAGACTTAACTACACTTACAAACCTGTGCTCTAGCTGTTTGCAGAGAGACATGCAGGGCACCTGAAGTGCAAGAGACCTGACACCTTGTACCCGAACTGGACACCCATTCCCACACAATATAATTAGATCTTTCTGCCAATGCTTTTTATATGCAAGTATTTTTTTAACTACTTACATCCTACTTTCAGGAAGAAATAAAATGATACAGAACAATAACTGTGTAAAACCTGAAGCTAGATCTCAGACAAGCTCTGCATGCAAACTGAATTTGAATTTGAATCCTTCCATCTGAATGCCTGTAATTTTTAGAGTGCTCTGCTTTTTTCAATCCATCATATTTCCTAAATGCTCTTTTATATGTAACTGAAATGTCTTGGATGTGTGAAAAGTTTCATACATTTGAAGTTCTGAACTATATCCAAGCTCCAGGAAACAGGCCCATTTAACAAGAGGTAGGTCTGTGTAGGTGTAGATAAACTACTTGACAGACAAAATGCCTACAGCTCTGATGCTAGGCTCTAACACTGATATTGCTAGCTACTGAAACACACTTCTGTCTGCTCTCAGAGCTACAACAAAAAGTTATCACTACAATAAAGCAGCTGCCTGTAGAGATATAGAAGAAACATACAGGAAATGAAGAGATGAAGGAAATATGTCTTAACAAGAGCCAATGGAAGCTCACAGGGCTTCATTAACAGCCTTTTGGTCCCTTGGGGGCTTTGCTTCACAATCCAGCATCCCCTGTCTGAGCCAACAGCTGGCAAGTGTCACCCCTTCCAGGACTTGGCTCCAAATCTGAATGGCCTAATTGAAGATTAATGCTCTCTGACAAAAATTAGTAACTCCTTCCCATGCTTCAGAGAATTCATAAATATATTTTCATACATTTTCAAGAAAATTAAAACTATCTAATTGGATTGCAGCTTCAGGAACTGCAGATACTCACCTGGACATAATCTTGTGATGGTTTCAAAACCGATTTGAAGCTGTACTGTCATGCACGGTCAATCACTCACTCGACTGGCTTCCAAAGTTGGTATCAGATCCTAAGTCAGCTGTATTGCACAGCATTTTAGGAAATATTTTCAATAGCAATATCAGGTTCATGCAAAATTTTCTAATTAGAGCTTAAAGTCACCCATCACACCATCAAAGTGAGAACTGAAAGGGGAGCCAACTGTTTCAGTGTGCCATACTGTTACCAGAGTATATCTAAAATGGTAAGTAATGAATGTCCACTTTAAGAACTGTTTGATTGCATAATTTTGTAGCTAATTAATTAATTTGATGTGGCATCTAAGACTACATCTTTAATGAAATAGAAATCAAAAAAATTATATGAATGAACATAGAAAAAGTTATTATAAGCACACATTATCAGAACCAATGCACAGTTCTACCCTTTGATAGTTTCTCCTGTGGTGCCAGGCAGAAATAACTCCCACCTAGTGATTAAAAGAAGCTCTCTTCTCAAAATTCATTGTGATGCGCACACACTTTGTCACCAGAGATTTTGTAACAAGCAGGAGGATAGTTTTTCAGATGGGTATGCTGAAAAATGTCAAATGTTCAAAGTTTTCCAGCATCTGTGTATTGTAAGAAAATCCACCCACACAAAACTGAGCTTTCTCCAAGAAAACTTCCTTGGTTTTAAGCCTGTTTTCCATTATATTTAGACTTAGTTTGCTGCTTTATTTTACTTCTTTGGGGCTTGATTTTGGTTGTCTCCTTGGAGCAAAGTGCTTGATGATCTATTTTGTGAATCATAGATCTAACACATGATGCTGGGAAGAACAGATTAGCCTGACTCTCAACTGACTGTGCACCATCATTATCAGAAGCCTGAGCCAATGGTTACCATATTCCCCAGGACTGCTGCCATTAGGTCTTCAGGGAATGTTCCACCAGATTTTAAATGAGAGGTGACATCCAGATAAAATGGCAGCACCAGTTTTAAACCAGTTCCTGTTTAAACTGGAAATATGTTGACCTGAAATTAATTTAAGATTTCTTTTCTGATGTAAATATTTTACTATACTTGATACATACTACTTTGCAATTTGAAACTGCAGCATTATGTAAAATGTAGCACACAGGTTAGCAGCTTCTGAACTGATCATGAAACCTGAACAAGAACAGAACTTTAAATGGACAAAAATTCAAGATACTATATATTTGTATTAATGCAAAGGTAAAAGATGTTTCAGAAAGCACTAATGTCCTTCCTCATGAACCACATTTGAAATTTCTAATTTATGATATCCTTCTACATCGGAGGCTGTTAAATTGGTTTAAATTAAAAACCATTCTGAACTGTATTTGCAAAATGTGTAGAATAACATTTGGATTCACAGACCCATAGAACGGCTTGGGTTGGAAAGGACCTTTAAGATCATCTAGTTCAGTTCACTGCTCTTGGCGGGGACGCTTTGCTCCAGACCAAGTTGATCAAAGCCCAATCCAACCTGGCCTTGAATGCTTGCACAATTCCTCTGGGCAACCCATTCCAGTGTCTCACCACACTCACAGTGAAGAATTTCTTCCAAGTATCTAATCTAAATCTACTCTTTTTCAGTTTGAAGCCTTTTTTCCATGTTTTTATCACTACATGCTTTTTGTAAGAGATCCCTCACAGGTGAAAACTTCATGTGTAGATAAGAATATATTCATTTTTCGTGTGTTCTTGTGAGACCCTTGAAGAGCATTCACAGGATATCTTTGTGACACATCTTTCCATTATCTCCAGATACAAAATCTTGTATGTGGAGTTAATGGAAAGATGTGTCACACCACGCCTAATCTAGCAAGTCAATGTTATCTACTGTGCTTCTGAAAAGTTGATGCTTATTTTAGCAAGTATAGTATATATTGGGGGATCATTTAATATGCTGAAGCACCTTACACCAAAGTTACTGTAAAGAATTTTCTATTAAATAACTGCCAGCATAAATGAGAATCAGAACCTCATTAGGAACAAATTAAGAACTAATGTGGATAATTTTAAGATTCTATTTTTGTAAAATCATGCCCAGGGGTGTATTTAAATAGGGAGGAGCTGGGTAAATTGAGAGACAACCTAGATACAACCCACCATTACCTAATGTTCCGTCAGCTATCTTCCTTCCAAATTATCTTGCTAGCCCTTTTATTGCCTGTGACTCATGATGTGAGAGAAATAATACAAAGCACAGAAGCCTGACTGGGCAATCTCCGAATTTAGCCAGAAGAATATGGTAAAAGCTGGATGTCTACATGTAGACTGCAGGAAATCACCTATTTTCATTGGGAATTAAAAGCTGCAAACTTGGCTAAAAAGGGGCACTTTCTGGAGGATCCTAAGGGTTTTTCTCCACTGAAAAATATGAAAATTGCCTAATCCATTTCACTCTAGAATGTTTGAGAGGATCTTGGTGACATCTGTTTGCCAATTGAGAAACAGGAAACAATTGCAGAAGTTTCCCTAGAACTGGAGGTTCAGATTTGAGCCTTAAAGAACCTATTTTCATTGGGAATTAACAGCTGCAAACTTGGCTAAAAAGGGGCACTTTCTGGAGGATCCTAAGGGTTTTTCTCCACTGAAAAATATGAAAATTGCCTAATCCATTTCACTCTAGAATGTTTGAGAGGATCTTGGTGACATCTGTTTGCCAATTGAGAAACAGGAAACAATTGCAGAAGTTTCCCTAGAACTGGAGGTTCAGATTTAAACCTTAAAGAATGCAGTCTTTGGTTTCACTAAAGCAAGTAAGGACTTAATTATGGACTTGAAACATATGCATGAGAAGGAAGGAATCTAGCAAAGCTGACCATACAGTGTGTTGTAACACAAGCCTATTGTGGCTCCAAGAGGTTGTAAGGGTGGCCCCCAGGGATGGGGCCTGAAGGAAAGCAGATTACAGGCAGCTACGTGAGAAATTACGGCCTCCCTTTATCTGGCTCCCACGGTGAAAATCATCCAAAGTGCAGGACTTTTCCAGGCTTTAGCCAACATACAGTGACATGGAGGGTGACAGTTCATAAAATAATTTGGTCAAGGAGATTCTCTTAATTTTCTTGAACTTTCATCCAGTCGTTAAAAAATAGAATAGCCATAATATTGAGCTCCACGAGTTGTTTTTGAAAAACTGAATGAGTATCAAACCACATTTTGAGAACTACACTTCTGAAGTACATTTTTCTCTGATGATCTGCAGTCCTTTCTTACAAGGTGTATTTACACAGTTTTTGGCAGGGCTTATCCCCAAACCAAGAGAAAAAATTACTTATTTTTGTTTGCTAATTATACCATTACCTATGCTTAAAATCAGGGAAAGCATGTATGTTGAAAATTTGACCCTAAAATATATGTGGGAGGCAGGCTGCCAAGAAGTACTGAAACACATGTAAGTTTTGTTTTCTTTGCAGAAAAGACAGCAATTGTGAAAGCCTGGGGATATCTACTCTGGGTGGTAAAGCTAACAGCAGAAAATCAAAGAAATCTTAGCACTAAGCCAACAGTGTAACAAAAAACAGGAGTCAGCTCTTCATGGCCATGCAGATTATCACTCCGATAAGACTGCGATAGAGGGTAAGAATTCTTTCCCAGTATGGTGTTGACACTGCATAAGCTTTAATCTGTTGCTCTTTGGCTTTCGGATCTCTTGCTTCGCAACACAAACACTAACAAATTGACAAAAGCTGTGTTTGCACATTAGAGCTACTTGCAAACTAGCATTTCAAGTTCAAGTTTGGACATACAAGCGCACAAAGCAAAATGAAGTGGAAAGCTGTGCTTTTAATGGGGATTTAATCTCTTTTGTTCTTTGACCTTTTGCGGCTCTCAGAATACATCAACGCTTCTGTCGCATGAGTTGCCTCACTGGCTTAGTTCGAGCTGATACAGCCAAGCAAGCATTCAAGTGTGACTGCAGTGCAGGGTTTGATGGTATATTGCACTCGTGCTAACAGCAAGTACAAGAGTCTGATCAGCACTACCCAATGGGGTACAAATCCTGTGAATCAGCCCAGGAGGCCCAGCTACAATCCCACGTGCTGTGACTCCTGCAGCTGGACAGAAAGAGCCCCATAGCTCAGTCAGAAAGTAACTTTAGAAGGAATGGCTGAGGCAGCTGGCTGGCAGTGCACGGAGTTTGGGGGAACTGCCAAGCCAGCTGAGTATCTGTCCTACAGAAGGTCAGAGAAAGGCAGAACAGCACTGAAACAGGACTATAACACAATTCTATCAAGTCTGATTGTTAAGGAAACAGAACACTGCATTTTAATGTATCTAATAGGGGAGGTTTATTTCCCCTTCCCTTTTAAGACACAAAGTCTTCTCATCCTTCTCATCTAAAAACCCTGTAATGGAAGTCTCCCAGTCAAAAGTGCAGCAGGAACTGAATAACTACAAAAGGAACCCACAAGAGAAAAAGAACCCACAGCAGGAGAAGTCAGGGCCCCAACAGTGATCAGTCAAGATGGATCCAGCAATATTTTGTGGATTACCTCTGTTATAACAGGTCTAACATTCTTTCATTCAAACTATTAAAGAAAAGGAAAAAAAAAACAACTAAGCTTCTGACATTTCTCATGTCTATCTCTCACCTGAGCTCTCTTTTCAAAAATTCAGCTGGGTACACTCTAATAATGATACAAAAGAAATAAATTAAGATATTCTTTCCAAGCATTTTTCCATCCAAGCTGCAACTGAAATTCTGGATAGTGGCAGTGATATCTGCTGTAACAGGACCTTATATGGAAGAAAAAGATCTGGTAAGGAAAGAGATGTCATATTTGTAGTTGAAATCTGAGAAATTACTGGTAACAATGCTTAACACTGTTAGAGATCACCAAGAGAAGAATTCCTGGTTGTTGATCAGCTGCAAAAGAGATTTGCATTTTGTAGGGATAAAATGCAACAAAAATAACCTGCAGGTGTAGTGCTCAGAATTTTTCATGTAAGTGATTCAGCCCCTGAGGGAGAAAAGGTTAATCCTATTACATTGAAAGAATGAGCAAAATTTAGGAGTATACTGGGTATTCAAACATACAGAGCTAAGTTCAAAAACCTTCACATTTTTGAGTGGCGGCCAGTGAGTTGTGATGGAAGAATTGTCCATGTGATCATGAAAAGAAGTGGTGAATGTAGTAGTAGAATGAGTGAATGGGAGTTTGGGAAGAGAGCTGCTACTGTCATGTGGGCCTGATCATATCTCAGATCAATAGCCTGCAATATTTTCCTCACATAATGAGGGTTTTTAAAGTTAAGTCTTGTCATATATAACAGGAGGAATCCTTTCCTCTTCCTTCAGAATGATGTTTATATAAGATAGATCTAGCTTTTGTTTGGGTATCACCTCTTCACTGCAACTATGCAACACCTGTATTCAGAGTATGCTTCAAGCAGTTCTCACTTTGGTTTTTTGACTGCGTATTTCTATTTCAGGAGATCTGAGGTAGGGAAAAAAATGCCAGGTGACCAGAAAGACCCTGTCTTAAATATGGGATACATCCAGTTATATTGGAAAATTAAGTTGTGTGACCTGCAGTTGTTTCAGAATTCCCAGAGCACAGGAGCACGTTGGACTGCCAGCCTGTACCATCTGTCAGACATAATCCTCACACTTCAGAAGACTGGGTTTCACACAGTTAATAAATTCCATACAAATCTCAAAGTGTTTCACATAGTCAGCCGAAGAATACCTCTGATAAGGGGTGCTTTTACAGCTTTACAGACCTCCATGGCATGTCATGCCAGCTTTTCCATTGAAGGAAATAAAGATAATGTTCCTGAACAGAGAATGCTGAAACCAAATGATTAAATAAGAAGTAAATGTATTGCAGAAGATTAAAAAGGAAATAACTACTGAAACTGAAATTTTTAGACAAAGCCCCTTGTTTCAGTCACATAATGGTACTGGTATACCCACTGCCAAATATAAAAAGGACAATGCATCACAAGAAGGAAAAAATGTTTCTGCATTTTTGTTCATTTTGTTTTTCCCAAAAGAACAAAATCCATGGAACTGCTTTTGGAAAACTATCTTTAGGAATTTGAAGGTTGCCATCTGTTTTCCTTCTCCTCTTTCATCAAAGACAAAGCAGACTCACAACACCCCATACTTGCAGATAAAGATAATTCTATATTTTCTTATAAATAAGGGGAAGCCTGTAGACGTTTCAACTTTCAAATACAAAAATATGTGGAATTCCTTGCTGGGTACCACCCAGCCCAACACTACATCTCAGATAGTGAGCTGAGCACATGAGCTTGAGGCATTATCTGTGGCCCCTTTCCCTTATATTCTCCAGCACGCAGAACTGTTGCATTAGAACATTAGAGGATAAAAGCTTACCTAATTCTTACAAAGTCCACATATAAACTTGCTGTCCTTGAATTTTTCTAATCCAAACTAAAAGTCCTGACCCAGAGAAATACAGGTGGAACAGGCTGAAAGTCTTCAAAGAATACTTGTAGAGCCTTCTTGGATCCCATGGATATTGTTTACAGAACTTAGATTCTAAGTTCTATACTCATGCTATATTTCAGAAAACTCTTCTTATTAATATGTCACTCTCCTAAGGTCTCCCTTTGACCTGAGGGTTCAGTTCTCCAGCCTCTGAGAATACAGATTAACCTAACTGACTTAAATTGTTTTATCTGGAAATGGGATAATTCAGTAAAATTGAAATTAATTCACACAAATGTATCTGACAGAATTTAGCCTGAAGCATGCAGTAATGTGCAAAAATAAGTAATGTTTTAATAAAAAAAATCCAAACTACTTTGAGTGGGAAAGAGAATGTTTAAAAATGTTTCAGCATCATTGTGTTTCTCGTTAGTCTCTCTTGAATCATGGCAAAAATCATAAACTTCAGAGGCCAAAAGTTTTTAGGCTACTTTAACTCTGTGTGAGTCCCTATTCCACATGGATTCCAGTGTCTCTCTGCTATTCCCGTGTTTGCTCATGGCATGTTAGAAAGTTTACAAGTCATTGACCAATACTTCTGTTCTGGCATTATGAATGGGCATGGCCTTTTCTGCTCAATGTTTGTGCAAGTAGGTATTGTCAGAATGGTTAAAGAAGGTAGTAAATACTAATGCTGCAGTAACCAGGAGATTCACAGCTACACTGAATCAGCTTAGTGAGAAAGAGTTGCAAGTCTCATGAGTAAATTGCTAGAAAATATCTCCACAGAAAGATCTGTTTTGGATTGTACCTATGACAAAGCAGTTTCAAGGCCATAGTTCTTTCTAAACAGTAACTAATGATCTACACATTATAATAATATGTATTGGGGGGGGTTATTGCAACTTAGAGATCTGAACTGAAAATCTGATAAAGATATTTCTTTATTTTTTTATATTCCTACACATTACATGACAATAGCAGCAGAGATTCGAATTAGTCATTACTCATGAAAACACTGTTACTGTTACTAATTAAAGGACAAATTGACTTTTAAAATTCACAACTCCAAAATAAAACAGAAAATCAATATCTAGTATAAAACTTTAAAAAACATCTGAGTTGATATCACTCTGGAAGTTTAGCACAGATACAAACATATTGCTGTTTTTCTCTACAATTGTCAGTAATAAACCTTTAAGATTATATGAATGTGTTAGCAAAAGAAGAGTTAATCCTTTGAGAACAAAAGTTTCATCTATTATAATGTTTTATTTAAACTTCAACTTGTGATACCCCAAATTGGAATTAGGCTCACAAGTACAATTCTACATGTAAACAGTAAATTATATAAACAGCTCACTCTTTATTAGTCAGATTGACCATTTTTTAGAAACAACGTGAAGTATAAATACATATGAATGTATTTTCGTGTCTGCATATACACATGCATGAAAGTGTTCTCAGGTTTGCTGCGGGAACCTTGACCCTTCACATACCCTGAATCTGCACTTGTAAGTTTGAAACCATGGAATCAATCTGGGTTTTATTTATTTATTTTAATATGGTGTATTATAGAATACCCGCACAAGAAAAGACAGAAACTGCTTTCACAGAGCTCCACAGTTTTCATGTCCACAGCTTCTGCAACATTTGAAACTATTAACTTGCTGGCAGGCTCCCAAGGAATTTTAAGGCATCTGTGCCTGTGCTACTTATTTTAAGCTCTGTCTTCCAGTGTTAGAAAATCTCAAATCCTTTTGAGAGCAAACTCTTTTGACTTTCTTAATAATTCCATTTAATGTGGTTCTGGCTTTCAGGCAGATTCAAGAATGACATAATCGCCTTTTCCCACCCACAGATTTTGCCATGCTGATGTAGGTTACACCCTTCCACGTAATGTGCAACACGAATCTTTGTCTGATTCCATTTGCCCAGAAAAGGAAGACAGCCCAGCAAAGAGGACTGAAGCACAGTTTCTTGGCTTTCTATCAATCACCATAGGTTGAATAAGGCTTTTTCAGGATTTTTCCTCTCACTTAATATTACTTTAGCTACAGTGCAGTTCCTGTCAGTCCAAAGTCATTCTACTTCCAAAGGATGTGAATCAATTTCCCAATAAACTTTACCCTTGTTACTGAAGCAGGTATCTTAAATGTAGTAGCAGAGAATAAACAAACTTAAAGTGGTCTTTCTGTATTTTTTACTATAGCATTTATGCAAATGCACTCAAAAAATAGAGAATGCTTCATTTTCATTAAAAAAAATGCTAGAACTTGGCTAGTATGCATTCACAAGAGCTTTTGCAATCACATTTTGCATTATTAATAATTCTGTATTATGTACCAAGCTCCACAGCAGCAGGATAAATATCATCAGGAAAAAGTGGTTTTTTGGAGTTTGTTATCAACATGAGAGGACTAGAAGCAATCTGCAATCCTGTCTTACTGTTCAATCTCACAAAGAGTCTCCTGGCTTACCTGAAGACTACAAGAGTGTTTGCACATGAAATACGGCATGCTAACACAGCATAGGGAGTATTTCTTTGTCCTTTGAAAGTCTCCAGAAATTTTTCTTTTTACAGTTATGCTTTTCATGCTTGGTAAGATTTTTAAGTACTGCACAGCATTGTGGCTACTCAGGTCTCTTGAATCCAGGACTACTGAGACACAATGGTTCAGGTCAGCTTCTGGGCAATTTCAAAGAAAATTACATTGCTGCTTTAAGAGCTGGCACTGAACTGCCAGGCAAATAAAAAAGCATGTATCATGCTCAAGGAAACACTAGTCCATGTCCAGAAGAAATACAAAAGAATGCATCAAGCTATCACCATAAAAAACAAATGATCCAGCCTGGAAAGATAACAGATTTCCTTGTCTTCTTTGGCAATGAGTCAATTCTGGAAAAAAATTACAACTGGGCAAAGTGAGGCAGTGACTTGGCATCAGGATGTGCAGTCAAAAGACAGAAGACAGAGTTCTCATGGGACCTTGTCATAATCAGCTGTATTCACAACTCTGCTGGGCCCTCTCCTAAGTTCAGTGCAGCTGAGTCATGCCCTTCTCTCACTTCCAGCAGTGAGGGATAATCCATTTGAACAGGTATCTAGCAGGAAGAAACCTGTGGGATAGGCTACAAAATAAGACAGACTGATTGTGATGGCCATCATAGAGAGGAACTCACTGCAACAAGAATTCCATGTGAAATGTATCCAGGTGATTATTTCTTCCTCTAGACTCTGTTCACAGTGCAAGCCAAAGTAATATTTTTGTTTCTGTGGTTAAAAATATCTGGCCAGTAAGTTACAACACTTTTAAGAAAGGGATAAATCGAAAATCCTGTAAAATTCTACCTTGGTGTTAAAAAGTCCAAGGCACTCTAAAACATCCTCTCGAGGCAGTAGTTAAGTTCTAGGAAGTTTTAACAAATTGATCTGTCCTTTGCTGACAAAATAAAATAAAAGATTATTTAGCTGGCTAAGGTCTTAAAATTTTACTAAGTCTTTTTAACCAGGCCTATAATGAGATCTATTTCTTCTAGTAATGCAATTATTGTTAATGGGGTTTCTGATACTAAGAAAGAAGACTGATTTTAGCTGCATTGGAATTGCAGTTATTTAAAACATTAAATGCACCCATCCACATTAACAGTGACACGAGACATTTTAGTTTGTCATTAATAACATTACACAAGCACTTTCAAAATTCTTTCACACCCTATATATTTTTACGATACATAAAGACAAGAGTAGCTATGAAGGTATCCAACTTCTACCACTACCTCATGGCAAAAAGATGACATTTCTCTAGAAAGATGGTAAGCGTTTTTCTAAACAGACAGGTAGAACGTGTATGTGATGATTGGCTGTGTCAACTGATATTTTCTTTCTGGAGCATTTCAAGGGTAAAAATCTGAAGTGCTTAATCAACCTTCCCTACCAACCATACCAGTGGGAACACTTGGGGCAAGTTCTCAGTTAAAATCATCACCCCACAGTGGTCAATTTTAACGGAAACCCTAGCTTGAATTGCTGACTAGAGCCGAGCACACAAAATAAATGCTTCCTCTGCTGGGTTTAAAAACACTCGTGTAAGGAGGTCCGCTTTTTGATAATATTCTCCAAAAATACTTTCAAGAATTTTGCAAAAACAAAACATGTACTTATTTAGCAGCATATTCACACAAAGCTAAAGCTATTCTTTAAAAAAATACCAAGTTAATCAATAGACAGAAGATATCAGATCATCCACCCACACATCAGAACAACTTGCATTGAAAAAAATTCATTGCAATGAGTGACTCATGATGAATTGTACTCCATACTGGACAAGTAAAACTGTATTTGTCAAAATAATTATTACTGTTAAAGCCACGTTCTCCTCACTCTGTGTTTAAAATTCCCTCATGTCCAGCGCAAACAGTCCTGCATTTAAAAGAGCTGAATTCTCAGATTGCAAAAGATCAAAATAATGTAAAGTAAAAGAAGCCTTTGGATGTTGGCATTTTAGTATACCTAGTAAAAGAACAAACTTCTGTACTAGATACATTTCAGCAAGTGTCATCAATGTATCAAGGGCTTACACATCTCTTTTTCCATTTAAACTTGGAATAAAATCCTCTACTGACTTCCATGAGAGAAGTAAGAGCAATCCAGCCTAATGTTCTGAAAATCCTGTTGCTAATTTCCAAACAGTTTCACAGAAAGAGTGTTTATGGTACCTACATAGTACTGCGTACTATAATCTGGTTACTTTTCATTTCACTGGTGACATAGAAGAGACTACACTGTGTTGAGCTGCACCTGACATTTAAATGTTGCTTTTAAACCATGAAAGATTTCTTATTTAAAAGTAAACTTGAAAGTTTGGAAAAAAAATTGCTATAAATTATGTCAAGTTTCTGACCTTTAAACATTTTTTAAAGACTTTCTTTCATATGGAAATAAGACTGTTTCATTCATTCATGGGCAATACTTTGGCTCCATGTGCATTTATATAAGTAAGAAGAATTTTGGACCTCCTTTCTATTACATCAATAAGCTTTTCAATTCCTTTTCTGCCTCCTTGGCTCTCCCAGTATATTTTGTCAAGGAACAAAGACTGGAGCAACTTCTCACGTAAACGCTGGCTCCTCAGAACTGAAACTGCAGATGCAGGGAATCTGGAAAAGCACAAAGAAATTCATCAGTTTTTGCCATTACTCTGAACTGCAGCATTTATGTTGCGGTTTAGCAATGAATTGTACAAATATAGGCTGCAACTCAGCAAAGGAAGTCCATGCATGCCTAATCATACGTCTGTTAATTGCACCTTTTACAGCTGTGGGATTACTCATAGATTTTTAGATACATCCTGTCAATGTCTCAGGCCAATGATATATATTCCAGTAGCTTTGTGTCTCACTCAAACTGGAAGGAAATTATCAATCCATTTAGAAAATTAATAATTTAAAACTTACTCATTGATTCCTTGTAGTATTTTGAAGTCAAGATTGTCCTCATTTCTGTCAAAGAAACCCTTATTGTCTATAAAGGCCAAGTGTCTTTGGTCATGCCTTCTCTGAACGATGTGTGTCAGGTTAACGGAATCCTGATCATTGCATTTCAGCTTCAGTCCTTGCTGCATGCAGGAATCCTCCTTGAGAGGTTTGAATCCACAACAATTTCTGTCTAGTCGATTATAGATCTAAAACGAAGTACAGCACAGTGCCAAGTGAAAACAATACCGAAGTACTTGGGGTAAAATGTCACTGCAAGACATTGCTCTCTAACTCAGCTGACAGGAAAGCAAGCTCAGGACAAGTGTAATTAAAGACAGTGAAACAGCATTGAAGACCTGGTCCTCATACCTCAGGTACTGTTAAAAGCAATTTCTCAGGTTGTGTATTTTGTTCATTTTATAGCCATGATCTGTTATGTCAATAGAAATTCCTTGAATATAATGGAACAATACCACTGTGTAACTGGAATAACAGGATGGTGAATATAATTCTATTTTCTTTTCAGAAGTTGTTTGTTGGGTTTTTTTTTACATTTTCTCTGCTGGAGAACAACAGGAATAGCAACATTTGACACACACAAAGGATCTTCATTCTGTGGAATCTATTAGGCTAACAGTATGCGAAATAACTGAAAAGACCAGTGAGGGGCACAACGAAACCATCAGAAGCTATAGAATGTAAGAACAGTGTATCTATAATCACAGAGCAGCCTCCCTGTGGCATATACTTCTATACCGTGATGGTCTAGACTATTTTTTCCCATGCAAAACCTCAATTATTCATCACTCAGCACTTAGCTGGAAAGAATATATAAATCTGACCTAACTTTGCTGGTGTAAATATTAGGCATCTCTTTTGACTTGGTCGTTTCTATTCCGTTTCATAAACAATGACAAGAACAAGGCACATCCAGAGCAATGGATGCCATTTTAGGATAACCATTTAATACAGGAAGAATAAATCACTCCTTGAAAGTGCTTCTACCCCTTGAGAGTAGGTGAGAGTAAATATTCAACATTGCTACAGCCCTGAGCACACAAGGAGGCCTGGATTACCCTTAGAAGTTTCACCTTGGATTTCCACATGTCCCACCTTTTCCCCTGGGCACAGAAGCCTCCTTTAAGCTCAGGCCGCTCAGCCCTCCTCTGAGTCCTTCAGAGGAGAGGGGTGTGTTGGGGTGTTTTGTGCTGCTTGTTCCTGGGTTGTTGGTTGAGGTTCCTGCCTATCCATCTTGGAACAGTTTTGTCAATGCCTGATGCTCACTGGGTACAAACAGTGCCTGTGGCTCTCACCATCCTTCCTGCTGGCCTACCTCTCCAACTGCTGGCCCTGCCTGTCCTAGAGCTGCCTTTGGCTCCAGCTCATCTTCCCAGACAGCAGACCTGCTCCTGCTAACAAGTGTTTAGAGAGTGGAAGTCTGGTCTGCTGCATACAAGATTTAACGAGTAGCTCATCAAAAGTCAGTCATTTTCTCTGTCCTTTGCTGTTTACTGTTAAGTCTTCAAACTGCTTTAAGCACAAAAGCATTACTGTTCACATATGCCTTCTAAAATTACAATTTTATTTTTGTAACATCCCAGCAAAATGAACCGTTAGGATGCCACCTGATGCAGAACTTTGTTGTATGTTGAAATGAAAAGGCCACCACTTTAATCAAGTGAAAGTCTGAGAATTGGGGTTGTTTTGATTTTTGTTTGGGGTTTTTATAAGTAGTTCTATTTCTAGTTGTATTTATGACAGTTTGTTTCCAAATATCAAAATCATGAGGAAAGGAACAGATTTCTCTTCCTCTTTCTCCTTTCATGAGCAGCATTCACTATCTGAAGTCTGTAGAGCCCCTCTTGTTTCCAGTGTTCTCTCTCCTAGGATCTCTTATTCAATCCATCCAAAGGTAAAAAAGTAAAACAGAGTCGTTCTAGAAAGACTCCTTTCATGTAAAGACCCCATTCCTTTGCACTTCTCTACATGCATTAAATAGACAAGAAGATCTTGTTCTTACAGATAACCTCTTCATAATATCTTGCACCATTTCAGTGTTAAAACATGATGATGGAACTCTCTGGAATTGATGCATATAGTTTAGCAGAATTTTCTGTCATACATTTATGTACATAAGAGGTCCAAACCCCCAAAATTAAAGAATCCATTTTGCTTGAGGGCAAGTAAAGGTCAATTACAAGCATTTTATACCCTGCTCCTATGTTTTACAGCATTTGAAACCAGAGATTAGGAAGATCTATTAGAGGTGCTAAACCTATTCTTCTGAGGAAATTATGCTTAATGGAGAATAATTTTCACATTACTCTTTATTTCTGAATGACTCATGAGGCACAGATTTTATTTTTTTTAATACAGAACCCCTTCTTGGCTTTTTTTTTTTTTGATTTCAAGTTTTCATATTCTGCTGCGGATAAACTTTGAGGGCATGCAGATAAAACTGTAGTCTTTAAGAACTGTAAGAGTCACTTTCATTCACTTTTTGGAATGCATGTCCTTGTCTGATAGGCAACGGGAGATATAAGTCACTCTGATATCAGCTATTAGTACAGGAGTAATTTGTCTCCTGTCACGCAAAGTTCAGTCCTGTTGTATCTTGTTTTAACCAACCACTCCTTCTGAATAATAGAACAGCAGATCTATCATT
This sequence comes from Donacobius atricapilla, assembly GCA_013397315.1. Taxonomy (NCBI): domain Eukaryota; kingdom Metazoa; phylum Chordata; class Aves; order Passeriformes; family Mimidae; genus Donacobius; species Donacobius atricapilla. The sequence continues at coordinate 1,249,817 of WBMY01002964.1, forward strand.
CATCAGATGCTGCTCTACTCCTTCTTTACTAAGTCACTGTCTAGGGCTCTTTTTAAAAAAAGGAAAAATTAGCCACTACCACTGTTACCTTGATCCAGATTGCAGTTCACAAAAACCACTTCAGTCACCTCTTGGGGCTGGGGAGGTGCAGGAAGGACCACAGAGTAAACAGAGATTTACAGCTGTGAACACAGTCAAGATCTCTGGAGAAACAAGGAGTGAAGAAGAAACAGTACGCCTTCCTCAAGGTGAAATAAATCAAGGCAAAAGCCTTTGCTTCCTCTTAAAAAAAATGAGTCAGTTAGGTTTCCTGCCTGATTACAAGCTGCATTTTGGATATTTTAATCATAAGAAATAACCAGAAATAATTTCAAACTATGCAAATACCTTTCTTCTTCATTTTAAAAAAATGAAATACACTAAAATTACTTTTTCTAAAAATCCTGTGTTTGCTCGCATGACTTACAAGGCAAATAGTTGTGTTCAGTAAACAAACATTTTACCTGCAAGAGAAAATCAAAGAGTGCCATCTTGGACCATTCATGATGGTGAATTTCAGTACAGCCCCACTCAGCTTTGGGTACTTTACCATTCTGCCAGCATTTCTTCTTCAACAGCTGCTGATATTGTCCCCATGTTAACCTCACTGAAGAATGGGTACTATTATCTGTTGGACTCAGTGAGGAATCCCAGAGAATAACAGGACAGGCTTGACCACCTGAAAAGAGGAAAAATCATCATTATTATAGCACATTAATAGTTTTATCTGAATGTTCTTTAGACATTGCCTCAGCATTAGTAATCATACTATTTTGCAAATCTGGCAGGAGAACCAGCCAGGGACTAATATCTTGACATTCTTTGGTTAATGTGGTCTTATCCTACATCCATAACCAGCCACCACAAGAATGGATGCACAGGCATAAATGTCTTCAATATATGGAAGACTTGCTTTGTTTGAAGCAAGAGATTAATGTACAAAATCATATACTAAACCAAACTATTAAAAAGTTTCTAGGTTAGTTAAAAGCCTACCTTCACAGTACCACTGTGAATGAACAATGTAATTTCCCTCTGATTCCAGTGAACTGCTGATTTTCAAGAGCTGGAAACTTATGTAAAAGGGGTTTTTTTTGCATAATAGACATAAAGACACCAAAAATCCTATATTCAAAGTGGATTTATTTTGTTATTTTTAGTATTTTAAACCTATAATGTATGACTCCATAGCTCTGAAAGGATATATGAGGATACTAGAGACTGTGAGCTTAGCATGAATAAAAAACTTGAAAAATTTGGGGGTTTTTACCTAGATATAGGAACTTTTTAGTATGGCAGATATTTTAGCCAAATTCTTTAGTTCCTCTGTGGAAAGAATATTCTTCTCTTCCCTGAAACTAAGACAGAGGACATCCCTTTGGTGAATTCTAGTGTTCAGCTTCACCATGAGAATAAACCTCATCAAAGAACTTAAAATGAGCTTTTCCAGTATAAGAACTAATAAATATATTTCACACAACATCAAGGAACAGACATATCTATCTTATTATGAAACTCTCCTTTTATTCCTGATGCAATGCTCTGCTGCTTAAACTGCTAAGGACCCATGACTGACTGTGGTTTGTACACACTAAAATAAAGAAATCCTTTCTATTTTAGGGTGCATAGATAGAAGATCAAAATATGTTTTAGTACAGACAGGAAGAACCCTTTAACTGCAAAGCTTACCTGCTGCTTACTAAAAAGTGTTGGAACACATATAAAGCTTTAAAAATTATTCATACTTATCTTGAAGGTCATTGAACTTAGTCTACACTGTTGCACAGTTTATTGCATAGTTAAGTGCAGCCTAAATTGTCTCTTTGTCCTCCATGTGCCCATGGTGACAGACAGATCTGCAAAAAAGCTTTTAGAAACACATGAAGGCAAGAGGTCCAGGCCACCTTCTTCAGAAGCAAACCAGACAGAAAATAGCCCATGGAAAACAGGTATTGGTGCCAACAATGAGGTAAAAGCTGCCAGCAAAAGCTGCTCTATCCGTAAGCAGCCAGGACTGTGAAAAACAATCTCCACACAGCTGAATCAAAAAGCAACTTGTTCAAAGAATGCTGACTGTTGTAAAACAGGAGGTAAGGAGTTATCTTTGCCTGTACCCAGGACTGAAACATGTGCAAAGTTCCATCTCCTATTCACCAAACAAGCATGACACACTGGCCCCGCATGCATCCAGCCCAAGAGAACCAAGTCAGAATCCTGATCTCTGCCATGGCTTGTACATACAAGCTAGTCCCTCTGAAGACAAGCCAACCCAACAACCCACCACCTCTTTAACTACAACCCACCACCTCTTTAACTTCCCACCCAGTTGCACAGTGTTTCCTTAGAAACACAGAATGTGTCTTTCCATTAGGAACATCAATCACTCTTTCTTTATGATCAGTATTACCTTTATCAGCAGACTCCACACTCTCCTCCACTGAAAAAATGAGCTGAGCACAGCTGAAAATCAGGCTTTTCCTCTACAGAGGTGCCTGAATAAGTATTTAGGTAACTTATTTGGGAAATCCAACCCATTTCTCCATTTCTCTCACTCTGGCTCTATCCCCTACATTGCAGATGACTTTACCCAAGCTACGGGCTAGACTTCTTTTCCAAGAAAGTTTGAGAAAGTCTATCTAAGCATTGGAAATTCTCACAGACACAAAAAAAGGACAGCTTTCATCAGGACCAAATCCGATCTATTATTTTTATATCTCCAGTAACAACTTATGTAACTATTCATGAATTCTTCCACAAATCAAATACATCAACAGTTTTCTAAGAAAACAAACATCTCCTATCTACCCAAATAGGACATGATAAACAATAGTAATATAAATACTTGAAAACTATGAATAATATCATGCCAGTTTCCATTAAGATACAAAAACATTTTTAAAAGACTAAGGTTAAATACAGGAAATGTTTGCACTTCAAAGGAAATGGGAGCAGAAAAGATGATTCAAAAAAAAATCTTTCAACTCTGTAATATAAATTGGATTACAGGAATATGAAACAGCAGCTACAGTAAAGAACTGTGACTCAATTTTTGACACTTGAAGAAAAAACATGAAGATGCTGAATTAAAGTAGATAAGGGGTCTGATTCATAGCTGCATGAATTGGCATGACCCCAATGAAATCAGTGGATCTTTTCTGATTTGAGCCTCATGAGGATGGGGCTGAAGTTACCTGAACAATGAAGAGACCTACCACCACAACTGGGAAGGTTGAGTACATTTCAGAAAAAGTCCAGTGTATTTTGTCCCCATGTTAACCTCACTGAAGAATGGGTACTATTATGCTTCTTTCCTAGTCAGCTTTACATACTAAGATAGAGGGTTATTGCTTTTCCATTGCTGCAGCTGCACTGCACTGAATCTCGCCCAGAGCTGATTGGCTTCATTTTTATCTGCCATTTTAGATCTACGTATCTACTTAACTATCCAAAGGCAACCTTCAAAATTGTATGGGAAAGATTTTTCAAAACTCATGCTGAAACCATCTTCCTAGTAATTCATACACATTTTTGTACATCAAAACATTTCTAAAAATGTCTTAGCTAACACAGATGAAACCTCAGGCTGCTGAGATTAGACTACCTTAAGGTACTCAAACTGCTTCATGTGCTGCTCGGTGATGTATCACTGCATGGCTTCTTCAACACAGGCATCATCTTAGATTTCCACAACCCACATCACTTTGAAAATAAACTGCATGCTTCTGAACTTCATGTGGTTAGGAACCACATTTTGCTCTTGCAAACATTACTCCCATCTTGTGCTCTGACTTATAGCTACAGCACTTTTTCTAACTTCTTCGAAAAAAAATATTTTCAAATACACCCAGAAGATCAACACTAAAACCATAAAATCTTTCATGAGGTAGTTAAAGCCCTTTCTCAAACTAACCATCGTTCACTGTAAGGCAGCACATCTCACCACTGCCACATTTACAAGAGCTTAGTTGTCTATGTATTAGCAAGAAAGGATAATTTAGTGTGGGAAATGAGTGAGACCAGCATACAAAGCACAATTTTGAGAGTTTAAGTTTTTAAGGAAAATATAAGGATCAGAAGCCAAAAGCAGAGAGAAGTTAGGCCATTTATTTTTCCTTCATCCCTATGCACCTCATTGCAATGTTCTGTCCTTTGCTCATGCAAATGTCAGTATTAAGGAATGCATGAAATGTGCATTAGTCTCTCTCTAGACTATGGACTGCATTATTGCTTGTACATGAACTCCTCTACTCAACAGAATACTGGAAATATGCCTCTCATACCCCTTTGAGAGGTACAGCACTATCTGGAAGTATTTTAGAGCACTCCAAAAGCAGTGTTAGATTTTTATTCTTTGTCCTGACATTGGTGGTTCATATTGCATAATTTTTGATGGGATGGCAAGAGCAGGCTGATGGCACAGGGTATATAATACAGAAAAAAATAGGACACCTTTTATAATCATGCAGAGGCCAGTAGAGCAAAACCAGTGCAACCAGAGGAGCTATCGTGTATTTCACCTACTTACATTAAACCAGCCATGAAAGGTGTTACTCAAAGGAAGAGTTTCTTGCATGTTTGGGGGGAAAGGGAGGTTCTGGACAAATAGTGGATTGAGTACACAAGTGCTTATTATTCTCAGTTTAGTCAGACTCAGGATATCAGAAAACCAGAGGGGAAGAGAAGTATCCATCAGCATACAGTAGTTCAGTCCCTCAGCAAGTGGTGCAACAAAACTGCACAGCAACAGCTATTGTACCAAAAGCTGAACAGAGCCCAGCCTCTATCCAAGGAGCCAGAGCACTATCCTTACAGCTGTCAGCTGAGACAGAGAAGCCAGCCCACAAAGTCCAGCTGTAGCTCAAGCCTAACAAATGCTGCCACTGTCCCACCTCACAAATGCAGTTGCTGAGCTGGAGGCCATCCATGCACTCATTTGACTTAGCTCCTGTGCAAAGGTCATTAAGGTAGGGCTGTGACAAGCAAGCAAGGTCACTTATGTCTCTTCTATTCCTCAGGTTAAGGTTATGAAATAATGAAGTTTCTTAGTGCTGTAGTAATAATGTGACCATCCCAAAACACAGACAACATAAGGGCCAGCCTTCATTTATTCCACAACAGACACAATTTTATGATTATTTCTTGGTGTTTTACAGGCTTGCCCGTCTTTTTTTATAGGTGTTTGGAGACATTTTTCACATCTCACAGGTAGCAATGGAAGCAATGAATGATTGCTTGTGTAGGCACGAAATCATGCTCTTTTAGACTGTTATGCCCAGCTCAAAAGGGCTTTTCCTACCTATACTACTCGGGCTTTTTACATTCAGTCAATTCATTTTAGAGAAAGAGTTACCACACCTGATTTTTCCATCCAGGATGGATGACGGAAAAATTAGACAAGCCACAAAAAAAATTCAGTTAACACTTAAAAGGGTTTACAATTAGGGAAGGTGAGAGCAGCAGACAGGGAACTTGAATACAGTATTTGCTAGACTTTAAAAAAAGTCAGTGTCAGAGCTGTGGGAATAAGGGAAACAGAACCTGTACAGGGATTTACTAAGCAGTTCTTTGAAACTGATTTTGACAAAATGAATGACAGTTTTGAAAAGCCCATTTTTTAAGATTTTAATGCTACATCAAACATGTCTTGTTGGATCACATCACAGCTGAGGCAAGCTAAAGCGATGTGTCGGGGAGAGAGATATATCAGCCCAGAAATAGTGTATATTCATACACACATGCACAGTCTCTAATCCTGCATTGCTTGCTTTCCCATGTGAATAATTGATTCACACAAGTCACTCTAAACAACTTTACAGAGCTCACCTATCTTAACTTAAGCACATATATGTCTTTTAAATGAGCTAATTGCTCATATTCTTTTTAAGAATTATATTTTTGCTCATTTTCCTAACACAGATATTTTCACATTATGCCAGACACAAGCACATAAATAGTAAAGAGCTCAAGTGGTTATTAGGCATTTGAGTCCCAGCATATTTCCAGGCTAAAGAAATCATGAGAGACAAGGTGCAGTCACTGTTCCAAGTGCTCTGCTCAGCCTTTAGCTGGAAAAAATGAAGTGAGACCAAAATAGTGTTATTTTTCTTCTCATCACCTAGCAACACTCCTCTTGCAATAGGAACTTAGCCAGTTATGAGGAAAAGAAAATTAGAGGACAGAATGACACACTTTGTCCCAGACAGTCCAAAACATACTGTGAGGTGACAGACACTGAGCAACACAATGCACAATTAGCCTAATAGTTTTCCGAGGTTTGCAGTCTGTCATCTCTGCGGCCACTGTGTGCAGAATTCCCCCAACTGAACTACCTAATGCCTTATGACAGCTCTGTAGTAATAGATCTTGCTCCTAAAAATAAAAGAGGAATAATGTATCTTCCATGCTCTGCAAGTATGAATAATATTCAGAAGCCTCCAAACTGTTGTTCCTAGAGCTTCATTCCCATTGTTGTACAGGCTGCCAAAGCGAAGGTTTATAAAGCAGGAAGACACTGGAGATCACAAGGTTGTCTTCCTGATGTTAGATTTTAGAAAATCATTCTAGCATTACTTTTCTTTTTAAGAAATGCAGACTGATAGAAAACTATTTGTTATAAACTGATTTCAAAGAAAGAAATGAACAGCAAAAACACACATAGATACTTTTGCAATGATTCACTAAAATGCAACATAGTCCTTTTGAATTTGTGTATGAGTGTACAAAAATAGGACATGCTGAAGACATATTTAAGAAGGTAGAAATTTTAAAGTAGACTTCCAACTTAGATGTCTGAATTCTATCTTTAATTTCACTAAAGGTTAAAATTCAAAATTTTTAATTGGAAACCCTATACTAATCATGTAACAGGCATATTGAGATATTTACTATGTGTGTTTCTTTGGATAATATATAGATGTGTGTAGTGTTCAGCAGAATTCACTGAAATTGAGTTTATTTGAGTTTACCAGAGAGGAAAGGGAAGTACTTTTTAAAAAATTTTCAGTTCCCAAGGGGATTCATGTCATGAAAGAAGATTCAAGCTTCAGCAGGCAGGATCCCTACCTCTCTGAGTAGATTATCTGACCCTGTTCCTACCACCTGAGAGATGAATTTTTGTGACAAGTTCAAACAGTATGCTATTAAAGTCAATTCTAAGAGTTATGAAGTTTATTTTAAAAAATCAGAAATACCTATTGAATCAGAGATTCTGAAATCTCTTTCACCAGTTTCACTGCAGGCAGTCTGTACAATGTCACGCAATCTACAGATTGCTCTTTCTCTTTTTTCTTGTTCCAGACTCATGTGAGGAAACTGTTACTGCCCTCAGCAACTCTATGATATTTGCTGCAAACCTTGGGGTATTCATCCTTTGGACAAGAAAACCGCAGTGCAGAAGTTACACACAGACACTGGCTTTATTTCCCTGACTAAAAACGGGGTTAGTCCTCGGGCTTGCAGGAGTTAAAGGCGATGGCTGCTGCTGCCCCATGGCTAATGCGGAGCGGGAAGGAAACCTCTGCACCCCACCTGCAAGCTGAAAACCACATGAATGTGTTACCTTGGAAGAACTCTGATCTCCTGCTTACAGAAGGTAAGCTCCTGTTTAGCCCCAAGATCCTGTCCAAATGAAAGGCAAACACCTCACTCATGTCGAGAGGTCTTTTGACAATTCCACAGCGTCCTTGGTTACAAGCAGTTCCCGTAGTGCTGGGACCTCTTGCAAATACTACCAGGACTGCTTTGTGTGAAGGTACTTCTTGAATGCTCTCTATGGGAGAATCTGCCAGCATGCGCATGTTTAGGATGTCATCTTTGCTCATCCATGAGGGAGGGCTCTCACTGTAGATCCTGATATTGCTTTCCTCAGGCTGGTGATGTGCCTTTACAGCTCCAGAAATCCTCACAGGTCTCTGGGGACCTCTCTCCCTTATAGCCATTCCTTTATGCCTGTGTTCATCCAGTTGGTACTTTCTTGCCTCCAGAGCGATCGCTGCTCCCTTTGTGCCTGTGGCATGTGTGGCCCTCCCTGGCTGTTGGGCAAAGGCCTCTTCCCAGCCCATAAAAGTGGCTTTTGGAAAGTGCTGCCCATAGGACAAAGGGGTTGCAATTTTCTTCCTGCGCTTTGGCTTCACCGTGCCTCTGATGTTGGCAGGCTTGCTGCGTTTGGACCGCAGGGTGATATAAACTACATTGGGTGGCAGCAAGGTCCCGCTGTTACCAAGCTGGGGTTCCTGGGAATTGGGTGGTGACAGGGTGCCATCCAGTGGGATGCCCAGAAAAGGAGTTTGAGCTGCATCTTGGAGACTCCTGGAACTGATCTTTTGATGTCCTCCTTTGAGCTGAGGTAAAACATGACCCACTTGGCTGACAAGGAATCCCAGGTAGATCACACAGGCAGTGCCCACTAGCAGATTCCTCCTTGTCCTTGGGCGTCTGCAAGTCCAGAGCCTCAGCAGCCGTGAGGGCCACAGGCAGCAAATAAACAAGTTTTTGATTTTACTTGGCTGATCAAAAGGGGTCATTTCTCTAGTGAATCCACATGATGAAAACAGCATAAAGTCTTCTGTACATTCCAGTCAGGATGATGAAGCATGATTTCCCTTCCCCAATTTCTGTTTCTCCTTTTCCAAGTAGCTTCCAGCATGGGTGATGGACAGAGGCTACTGATAAGCCTGGGAAAGTGGCCAGCTCTAAGGATGCTGACACTCCACCTTCTCAAACTGTTAAATTCTTATCAGCCACCACAGGGGAAGTGATTGGCTTCAGAGAATGAATGGAGCCAGCTGCGTAAGCAAAGTTTACTGACTTGTAGTCTAAAAGACCTATGTATCTTCTTTATAAACTGCAAAAAGAATAATAGCATTTCCTTTCATTACTCACACATAGCATCTGTGGCTCTATATTTTTCAGAGAAAAGAAGTTCTAGATGAGACAGTATGCATGTAGGAATTTGTCAGGATACATGTTTTTTTTTTCTCATTACAGTACAAATCAAACACCGAAAGCATTAAATTCAGGCTCCATTTTCAATCTCACCTGGATGTATTCCAGCATTAGAAGACACGCTTGTCAAAGACAAATTATTATCTTTTTTGTACAAGAAAGAGTCTTCACTAAACCTCATGTTATGGAAATGCTGTAAATGATCCAAATATTAATCAGTGACTAGTAGTTAAATATGCACATATTCACTAATATAAAAATATATTAGCAGTGAAAAATTTCCCTAGTTATGAATATAGTTCCCATAATTCATAAATACACATTAAAATTGGAAGATGGTTAATCCTCTTCACTCTTGTGAAGCCATAAAAAGAATCTAGCTATAGTTTTTAAAATCAAATGACAGTGGCTTATATATCCTTTCCAAGAAACAAAGAATAAGCACACATTGTATATATATTGCTATAAGAATAAAATTTCTTACCTATTCAGCTTGACACATCCTTTGTTCTGGTAAACTCCTTAGATTAATAAAAGTAACTGAGTAAAAGCTGGAATCTAGAACATATTTCATTTTTAAGTATGGTTCACATTTAAGTATTTCATTGCAAGCTAAAAACTGTTGAGAAGCTAACTTTACTGAGAAGTGCTTGCATATGAACTGCTATAAACTTACATGAACCTCACGTTATAAAAAAACCCAAACCAAACAAACCCACACACAAAACCACAGCAACTTCTATTTTAAATTCTGTAATGAAAAGTCCTGTGAGGTATGTGCCTTTCAAAAGTGCATTCCATCTATTTCTAACTCCTGAGGGCCCTCTAGTGCACTGCATCCAAATGTACTGAAGAAATTCCCCTTCCTGCATTTCATTTTTTGGGGCTTTTTAAAATCTGAAATACTGCCCACTCCCTGGATTTTTAGAACTTTTGAAAATCATATACTGTTGTGATGTGAAGTGAAAAAACACATAGCCACTTTGAAAATGCTATTAATCTGCTACTAAACAGCTCAGGAATGTCTCCTATTTGTGCTCTAGTCCCTGTACAGCTGGAAAAGTTGGGGCAGACAGACGTTAAGGGGAAACCTCTGACATCTGACTCCTTTCCTAGTCAAAGTATAAAATAATAAAATGTATATGCTCACTGTAATTCAAAGAATGGAGATACTCTCTTCTCCATAGCGAATACTAAAGGAGAATGGACAGTTAAGAAGTTAGTTTGTGTTTCATATTGGTCCAATATGAATTTATAAAACTTTGTGGGTGTATTTTTTTTTCACAAGCCATCACTTATCCTTACTTTTTATCTAATATATATTGTCAAGTTAAAATTTCAGTATCCATGCCCATTACCAGTAAAAGAGGTACTTCCTGTGACCTGTTTTTTCCAAATCTGAGTCTTTGGAGGAATTGGATTGTAAGAAATCTCTTCATCCACTTCAGTTCTTCTCTCTGTCTTTTTTTAGTTCAAATTTGACTGATGGGACATATCCCAAACAAAGCGAATTTATTCCAAAAGCTCCAGACAAGTTGCTTGAGCTGGAAATGCATCACACTGCAACAGTTGTTTTCAAATACCCAGCTCCAGCATGTACACAGCACCTGTCTATTATTACCATTTACAACCAAGCAGCACCAAAGCACTCACTGCACATTCCAGTTACTAACAGCTCTCCTCTGCTATAACAATTCTCTGAAATTATCTGTAATCTATGTCATTTTTCTACTGGTACTCTTTAAAGATTATCTGGAGGAAATTATAAAAGGATATTGTTGGAGTCCAGAGCATGTGCAAAACCCTTCAAACTGCCCTGGGGGGTCCGAGACCCTGGCTGGGACTCCAGGAAAGCACTGTCTTTGACCTTAGTCCATGGCAAAAACTTCCAACACTCATAGATGAATTGAAAACAACAAAGATTTAAAATAAATAGCAGTTTAGTTTGTCACAGGGTGAAAATTTGTAGTTTTGGGTTTTTAGTATGGAAGTAGATCAGAGCAAGACGGAGAATTTTGGGCGGTGTCTCATCTTCTTCTTCATCTACTCCATTTTCTGCTGTGATGGTGGCACAGAGACATTGGTAGAATGGATTTGATGTAGGAATTGCGTGTCTGGAATAGGTAGCAGTTATTGGTACAAAACTGTAAATATAGCACGCTTTAAGAGTTAATTGGGTTAGAAACCTTTAAAATGACCTTGGACCCTCTGTCTGTGTTCCTTCCATTTTCTTCAGTGCACTGTGGCTGCTGTAAGGCCTTGAGATAACAAATAGAATAAACACCTTTGAAGACCGAGCCACAGGTTCCATCTCATCTTTTAAACCCTGGCACAGGACTTTGAAAACAGAACACCCCTAATTAGGGGGTTGATGGGGTGAAAATCCCATCAGGATATGGAGAGTCATTTTTCACTTCTCATTTCATTTGTAGCCTTGAAATTGTAATGCGATGTACACACAGATGTACAGTGTTGACTGCTGGGGTTTTTTGAGGCTTTCTAAATGTGATAATAGCAATGGTGTTTCCTTTATTTCTCATGTTCAGAAGAGAGAACTCCGTGGTATGTTCTTTGGAATGGATGGTGGTAGAAAATCAACTAAAAAGAATACAGTAGCTTGTTAGTTTAGCAGATGTTTGCTTCTAATTTTGGATTTTTTAAAAGGCAAAATATCAAGTGACTTTTTTTATTTCAGCCCTTGTGGTGTACAGCTCCAGTGCCCTAGCAGATACCATAAATAAGGAAGGCTGAAATTACTATGGAGTTTTCTGGGAAAAAAAAAAAAAGAAAAAAAAAAGAAAAAAAAATCCTCTTTCATAAGAAACAAAGGAAATGGGGTTTTGTTCAGGTGTGTTCTATTCTTTCAGAAGCATTCTAACCCAAAGCATCAGCAAAGCACAAAATGGCATTATTAACCTGAAAAATTACTTTCTCTGTAGTCGTAAAATATTTAAGACAAACTTTCAGAACAGCAGTTGCTGTCTGACCAAATTCTGGCCTAAATTATTTCACTCTGCTACCTGGAGCTAGCCTGTAATATCTGTCAGATTTTGTATTTGCTCTTTGCTCTAAACTATAACTGTGATATTACCATCTGCATTCATTAAATTCAGCTTTTCATGTCATTTCTTCATATACCCATATGTCATGGTCAATGTTGTACCTTCCAAAGGTTAGGAATACAAGATTATAAAAACTAATATATGTAAATAGCAATGAATGGAAGAGGGGAATTAAAGAAGTATTTTCTAGTCCTTCACAGACCTAGGTATAATTTTTAAATGTGAATGAATAGCTGAATTAACTATTTGCAATTATTTTCTTCCATTTTCTTTTGTTTTTTGTTTAACTTTGAAATTCACCTCTACCTATACCTATATTTGAAGAGGTTTCCTGCTACAGCTAGACAAGCTGCAGAATCTGAAGCAGCTGGTGGCCTGCACTGCTCCTAGCAGGAGGTCTCTGGCCAATTTGCAGATACAGGTGGAGTGTGCCAGTGCCCTCCAGTCACAAGGTCCCGCATCTTGACTTTATCCCAGGGCACCTGAAAGGATGTGGTTACAGACTAGGATCCTTAATGTGTGTGCTTTTGCATTCTGTGTGAAGGCACTTCAAGGTAAAAGGTTAACATTTTTCCTAACACTTTTTTTCTGAATAAAATATTGCAACACAGATACTTGCACTGCCTTTAGAATTCTTTTTCTTGCGGGCTACCTTTGTGATTATGATATGGAACATTATTTCTCTTGGGTGCACTACAGCCCTACTGTTTCCATAGAGACATTCTGCTATTCATCTCTAAATGACACATGAACAGACATTTATGTTAAAATGATTGATAAATGGTGCATTCCTAGCTTTACTGAATCCACACAACTGACAACTTATTCTCCAGGGAAACAAAAGTAAGTCCCTATTATGGATAATGTAGGTTTGATTTGCAAAATATGAAGCATTACTTTAGAAGGCTCGTGCTGTGTTTGTAAGGAGATCAATTTGGGCTGCCATCTGGAAACTGTACTTCAAGAGTACAGAGAGAAATGTTTGCTTCGTGACTAAACATGCTGACTAATAGTCTGTGCTTTAACTAGTCTGGATCAAATCCTTACAGGGAAATCTGCAAAGATCTCTTCTTGACATCATGTAAAAGATTTTTTTCCTACTTGATTTTAGTTGCCAAAAAACACAGGGGCTTCCAGACCAACAGGTGGCAATTTTTGTGCTTAAGAAAAATAAAAAACTGGGTGGCCCAGCCCGGCTCAGTGATTTCCTTGCCTTGCTGTGCACAACAGGGCCAGTAGCTGTTGCACGGCCTTGCAATGTCCCTGCCTTCCCCGAGATGCCTGCTCCCCTGTGGAGGTGCCTGCAGCCCCCAGCCCTGTGACAGCCCCTAGAAGTCAGGGGGACATCGGGAGCGAGAGGAGCTGCAAGGAGGCCATGCTGTCCCCTCTGCCAGCTGCCCCATCTTGGAACCACCTCTGTGTTCCTGGGCAAGTGCTGCCAAAACGTGGGTGCCTTTTCTGGAGCACAGGTTCTGTGAGGAGCAGCTGAGGGTGTTTAACCTGGAGGAGGCTCAGGGGAAACCTTACTGCTCTCTGCAACTACCTGAACGGATGTTGTAGCCAGGTGGGGCTTGGCCCCTTCTCCCAAGCAACCAGCAACAGGATGAGTGGGTGTAGCCTCAAGCTCAGCTTGGGGAGGTTTAGGTTGGACATTAGGAAGAATTTCTTCACAGAAAAAATTGCAGTGTACTGCCTAGGGCGGTGATGGAAGTCACCGGCCCTGGAGGTGTTGAAGACTTGACGTGACACACAGCAGGTGATTAAACACTGGAATGGACTGTCCAGGGAGGTGGTGGAGTCCCTGCTCCTGGAGGTGCTTATTAGGACAGGATGTGGCCCTTAGTGCCCTCCATGGCCTAGCTGACATGGCGGTCTGGGGTCACAGGTTGGACTCGATGACCTCCAGAGGTCTTTTCCAACCTAATTGATTCTGTAATTACTCAGTTACGGTCACAGCACCGGCCTGTCGAATCTACAGCCGCACTTCCACTGGGGAGGGAACTGGCTCATCCGCGCGCTTACGGCCGGGAGGACCAAAGGTGCTTTTATCACGACCTAAGTGTATTAATTTAAGTTTTCTTTTGGTGATCCTTC
>WBMY01002964.1:1264897-1302117 GCA_013397315.1 Donacobius atricapilla
TGCCCTGCGGCGGCGGCGGGGCCGGGGGCTGCGCCGTGTCCCGCCCGCAGCCCGGGCCTGCTCGGCGCGGTGGCGTCAGTGAAAACACAGCGGCCCGGGTGGGGCGCTCCGCTGAGCCTTTTCCCGGTTCCGTGATAGCGCTTAGTGAAAACAGTGCCCGAAGAACGTCTTTTAAATGAGTGCACCTCAGGGAAGCAAAGCTACATTTCTAGAGCAAGGGTTATGGTGTCACTTGGGCACGTTGGTCTGAGCCACCTCGGAACTCATAGGAGTGTCCGAAGTTAAGAAACTATCCACCCTAATTGTAAATGCATAATAGGGGGAACATGCAATAGGACATGGAACATTTAAAAATACCCACTCAATTAGTAAAGGGGTTCTTTGGAACCTTAGCAACTATTTGGATCACCATTGAGGTGAAAGGTCTCAAAAACAGCTCTTGATTTTGTTCCTGTCTACAGAGATCGCAGAGATGTGTTGCTGTCGCAATAAGGGAGCATCGTGATTTGTTGTGGGTGTCATATTTCTGAAGCAAGTGTGGAAATGCAGACCACAACTCTCCAGTGGGGTGAACCAGTGAACTTAGTAGGAAAAGAGCAAGGGGTGCCAACAAAATTCCAACGTCCAACAACAAAATTGTATTTTTTCTGCTGCTTGGGAATCCTGAAGTGCCCTTCAGCAAGCGCAACTTACTGGAAAAAAAGCCTAAAATAACAGTATCAATTGCAGTTGCATCTGCCTGAGTTTCAGATACAACCACTATGCTCTAAGAGCCTAGCGGCTTCAACAAATGTTCTGGTTTGGCATTTGTTACCTCTTAAGTCTTTGGGGGCACATATGCAAGTCTATCTGACAATAACATAGGACTGAAGAGAAGAGGCTTTTAGTGAATTCTCAGAAGCTCTCTGATGAGGAAAGTATGTAGAAAAAATATAGTCAATGCTGTGTGACAATTTATTACTTGTTCTTGATACACGATCGATCATACAATACTAGAATTACTTAGCTTGGAAGGGACCTCTGGAGGTAGCCGGCTCAACTCCTTGCTTAAAGCAGTGCTGTCGTCAAAGTTAGAGCAGGTTGCTTCAGGCCTTGTCTGATTAAGCTTTCTCTCACAGGATTTGAAATGGAGTTAAAAATTTGGTGTGAAATTTAGCCAAATTTGGCATTAAGTGTCCCAAGTTTTAGAAAGTTACAGAGTTCTAAGGAGGGTGAATGAAGCATACTCTTAGTTAAGTGGAAGTTGTGTTTCCTCTCCACAAGTGTGGTGGTGATGATGATTCTGGTTCTCCAGTTGTGCAAAAGTCTTCACTGTGCATAATACTGAGATTTTTGGAAGATAGGAAACAAGCAAAGAAATATATTGCGCTGTAGCACAGTTCTCTTAGTAGATACAAAACTGAAATATTTTTAAAGTAATATTTCTCTGTGCAAAACTAAAAAGCCTGATAGACTGCTTTAAATAAATAAGTCATTATGCCGATAAGATACTAACAACTTTTAAAATTTTGAGGCAAAAGTGGTGATTCCTGCATTCACAGAGCTGCGGTGTAATCAGCTTTATTTCTACATCCTTAACAGCATGAAGGTCTTCTGAGCAAAACCCAGCTCTTGTGCCTTACTTGTCCACTAGATGAGTTAAATGTATTCACTCAGTGAGTCAAGTTTGATGGAATGAAGAAAGATGATGTCAGCCTTTATGTGTATTAATCTGTTCACAGCGTGTCATGGTGTATCCTGTGAAGTCAAGTCTTTGAAGAAGTCGTAGCCTTATTATTTGCACTGCTCAGTGTCTACAGGTCCTGGATAAGACCGACTTTGTAGAAGAGTTTTAAATACAGTGAAAAGTTATTGGAGAAGCTTATCCTCTAAGTAGGAAAGAAAGATGAAGAGTGAGGGAGAAATAGATAATATTAATGGAAACAGCTGTGCCATTGTAATGATGCATCTCTTAAATGTCATCACTGTTTCTCATAAGTTCCAAGTTAAAAATATATTGGAATCTTTCAAGGGGAAGAATTCTAGAGATTAAATTGCTATATTGTGCAATCAAACTTCTCATTTGCTAATGTAAATAATTTCAGCAATCACTGATGGCCCTACTGAAGCCGTGGATAAAAGTATAACTTCAGCAGATACAGTTCTCAGTGTCCTAAGGAGAGTGGAGAAGGTAAGACTAGATTAAATAAGATGAAAGAATGTTCAGCAGCTCAGTTCTTGTGCAGAGAGTGCAGTCACCACACCTTTTACAAGCCTAGGTAAAATTTCCACCATTGTATTTCAGCTTTTTTTCTCCAGGCAGTAGCTAGTCCACCTACAATGGGGAAAAGCAAACTGCACTGGGATGGGTTTTGATTCAGTGTAAATAGCATTACTTTGACCAGAGCATTTCATGTGTATTGCTAGAACAGCATATTAAGTATCCTGTTGCCATTTAAAGTTAAATTTCCAAATGCTTTTCTTATATGTAGCCTTTTAAGTGTTGTATTAAGATTATGTAAACAAAGTTCACATTTTTATGGTTGTCCTCAGAGACACCTTTTCTGTCAAAGTTTTACTCCATATCAAAAGTAGATGTGTGGCACCTCTGTTGAGTGTAATCTCAAGATGATTTTCCACTCTAGAAAGTCTGGGATTAAAACAATCTTTGCCCTTCTTATTATACATATGTGGAATGAAAAAGAAATTTTAGAAGCAGCTTCTCCCTTTCCTCCCCGTAGAAAAATTAACCTTTATTCATATTTAGTGTCAGCTAGAGCAATCCCTGTGGTTACCTTAGGATTCCATATTGATCCCACTGTGGCACCTGTGGAATTTCTGCACCTGTTGCTGACTTCTTGGCAATGGGTCTGTTCTAACTGCTGCCAATTAAGATTTTGTCTAACCCCATTTTTTTGACACACCCCAATGAGACCCCCACCCCTTTGGCTACAGTAGTAAGGAATATTCTGATTGAGCATCTCACTAAAGCACCAGGGGTTACCATAGCCCTCCCAGGTTCACATCTTCATAACCTTTGAGTGCACCTCTACATTTGCTTTTTGTCTCTTCACACAAAACATAAAATACTGGGACTTGTTGTGCATCTGTTCTTAAGTCACTTCATTCATGTTTTAGGGCAGATTTTCGTGGGGTTCTACAGTATACTTGGTAGATAATTTCAGCTTTTAAGAGGTTGAATGTGGGCTTGATATTTCTGAGCCTGAATTTTAGCTTGCTAACTATTGCTAGCTCCTTTCCCAAGGGAAAGTTGTCAACAGTTTTCTCTTTTCAAAACATCTCTCTCCGTTTCTCAAAACAGGTTAAGTAAACACTGTTCCCTTTCCCATAACAACTGTCCCCAGGTGTTGTTTCCTATTACTTAACCAATGGAGAGAAGTATCAGTCCCATGGACCAATAATAGACCTTTTCAGTGCAGTGTGTTATAAAAGCTGTTAGAACTGTAAATAAAGCCTTTCTCTTCTGACAGCTATATGGAGTCAATCTATTTCTTGTCCCACCATGACGGTTGATAAGTCGGGTGTTTTAAGTTTTAGATTTCTGAACTAGGTTGGTATTATTTAATAATCCACATACTTAATTCCACTCTTGGATTTCAGATTCTGTCAGGACCTGTAGCAAAACAACACAAGAAGAAGCACCTTCGGAACAAAGA
This sequence comes from Donacobius atricapilla, assembly GCA_013397315.1. Lineage (NCBI taxonomy): Eukaryota > Metazoa > Chordata > Aves > Passeriformes > Mimidae > Donacobius > Donacobius atricapilla. The sequence goes on from WBMY01002964.1 coordinate 1,268,554, forward strand.
TGAATATCGGGAAAGCTTACAGTGCTGTTAACATCAGCAATGGAACAGATCTAGCTATTGGCTTTACTTCTTCCACAGTAGCTGTCCTGCTGTTTGGGACAAATTTTGTACCTGTCAAGAAATTTGATACTGGTGATGGTAAACTTAATTATATTATTTCCTTTGGTTTGCTGTTTTTGCTAATAATAATACTTTACCAGCAAATACTAGAGTTGCAGTGTTAGTTGTAAAAAAAAATCATCACAGCCTTATTTCAGAGATGATGTTTAATTTTGTCTGCTGTTGTTAGGGTATAAAGCAATAATGCTGCTTCAGGATGTGGCACATCTTTAGAAGAGCCTTTTTATAAGTTGTGCACTTTGACAGTGATGATGTACATTTCACGAGAATTTCACAATGGAAAGTGAAACGTCCTTTGTTCTAGCTTTATGGGGATTCTCGGATACATACAGTATTATGTAAAAAATAAGGTCAAAGGTGTTGGACTTTGGAGCATTGCCTTTCCATTGTGGGCCTAACATAAAAACAAAACCTGAAATTTTAATGATTTTATTTGGTGACTTGGTGAGAGGAAACAATCATTCCTATTTCCTACTCAGTATATTATCACTTTACTAGGTTTATGTTGAATTTCCATGTTTTTATGAAGCACAACCAATACCAGATCCCTAGATGAATGAATCTGCCATTATGTTATTGCAATATAGTACCTGCATTGCAGGCTGGATATGGCCTTTGCTCTTTGTTCCAAGTATGACCCTAACAAGACAAGCTTAGGCTTTCAATGGAAAGTCGTAGCACAGCTGGCATAAAGTTAACTGGTCTGCTTAATTGACCCTTCAAGAATCTACAGAGATAGAAGAGATCTGTCACTGACCATCCTCAGTGTTTGGGATTACTGGAAAAGCTTGAGCTTTGAAAAAGTTTCATCCTGTTGCAGTCATCTATGTTTGCAGCTACTGGGGTGGTGGGAGAAGTTTGCAGCAACTGAATATCATCTTTGTCAGAAGTCCATCACAATTTTCACGTGTTTAAGAGTGTACACTCTGGCCAGCAAAGTTGACCTGTACCTCTGTAGGAGAAATGCATGATAAGGAAAAAGTTAGCCAAATTATAACCCACCCTAAAAATACATCCCTTGAATAAATTGTAATAAAGTTCTCTGACATTCACAAAGGCAGTGGCCGCCTTTTTGATCTTTGTCTCTACTACTGTATCGAAGATAAACATATTCTGTTAAGAGAGTCACACATGCAGTATTCTACCAATTTCCTGTTGTGTGCATTTAATTTTTCCACAGGCATGTTCTTCCAGTGGATTCTCTGTGCCTCCATATGGATGGTTTCTTTGGTGGTCAATTTGATCCAGAATTGCCCCCGTTTTTGGCCTCTGGCTATGGTTGGAGGTTTTGTGTGGGCTACAGGTAAGGATATAGAGATTCCAATTCTTGAAACTTTTCCATATATAAGATAGTAGTTATTTAGTAGTTATTCAGTTCTTTAAAGCCTCACTGTTAATGGAACTGCACCCTTACAGTAAATAATGTTTTATTAATATTATTACTGTTAATAATTAATATAATTACTGCTTTATAATATTATTTATTATTTATAAGAGGCAAATTCACACAAAAAGTAACATTTAAAACTATATGGCGGAAAAGTCTTATGGTCAATGTATTTATTTTTTAAAAACACTGTTTCTTACTGCCTTGTAGCTTCCTAAATTTCTTTGCCTTCCAACCAGGCACAGAATATAAAGCCAACATATACAAGATCACATTCTATTTTTTAAGTGATTTCAGTTTTTGTATTTCAGGCAATGTTACAGTTGTCCCTATTGTTAAAACTATTGGCTTAGCTCTTGGTCTTTTGATATGGGCTTCTTTCAATTTGCTGACTGGTTGGGCAAGTTCAAGGCAAGTATGTTTTGAATCTTAAGTCATTAATTAATTAATAACGTAATTAATGTTGCCAAGTCTTCATAAATAACTGCAGTGAAAACTCACCTGTAGAATCATAGAGTCATTCAGGTTGGAAGAGACCTTTATGTAAATGGCATCCTGCCATTTACGTAACACTGCCAAGTCTACCACTAAAGAGGATTTATCTTACGCATTAAAACTTCTTCCTTCTCACTGGAAGGTACTCAAGTTAACTATTTTAGCTTTTTGTATTTCCTCTGTTTTAACAGAAAGAAGAATGCCCAGTGAAGTTATTGAGTCGATAAATAATGCATTTCTTAATGTAAAACTAGTTCATATTTGTATTTTTTTTTCTTCTGCAATCTGGTCTGATAAAATAATTGAACTTCAGTTTTTAAATATACATATTTTAAAAATTCACATTAAATTATAAGTTGTTTTTGTAAAATAGACATAGCTTTTTGCAAGCCAACTGAAGCACTGATCTGATAATGAAAATATATACTTAAGCAGAATAATTTACATGAGTCAAGACTTCAAAGGCTAGGTTATAATTTAACTATTTCTATAAAGTCAGTTCATCTAAGTGAAACTAATTAAATGTTCCAGGTTTGGTTGGTTTGGAATTGACCCAGAAGAGGTATCAAGACCAATCTTAAATTATATTGGAGCTGGACTTTCACTTATAAGGTAAAAATTGACGCTTGTAATGAATTTCTGTTATGTAAAATATATATTTAGTAACCAACCACCAGGGTGATTTAGCAAGAGAATTAATATATTGAAGGTTTTTTGGCAAATGAATTTACTACCAAATTCATGAGCTATCCATACTTAGCTGGTCAGTGTTCATGTAGATACAGACATGTTATCGAGTGCAGGAGTGAAATGATTATCCTTAAAATGGAAGTATATTTTTTTGCTGGTAGGCATGTTCAAGGCAGAGCAGAGATGCACAGATTGCCTCCCTAGCTAGGTTATTCTAATGGTCCCCTTTCCTCAAATCCTGTCAGAGGACAGACTGACTAGAAGAATCTTGTTGAGAAAACCTCAGATTTCTCATCTCACTTCACTCAATCAAGGGTACAAATCTTAATCTCATATCAACAGAATATGCCACAGAACCTCTTCCCTGGTGCTTTGGGGTCCAGGAAAGGGCAGAGGCTTTGCCTGTTTTCCTGTCTGTAATAGCTCTGTGTCATGTAAATCTTAAGCCACACTTCCAAATCCCACGCAGTGTCTTCTTTCAGGATCTTCGGAAAGACTTTATTTTTTTTTGCGTGTTTGCTCTTTTTATGAATGCATACGTTTCAGTTCAAACACAGAGGAAAGAGGATCTTTGTTATGCAGCAGTGTTCTTTCTTTCCAGCTGGGTGTCTGGGAAGTCAGCCCTAAATCCTAAGGGCTTACTGTTAGCATGCTGACAGAACATGAACATAATGCCTTTCAGAAAAAGAGGGTATTAAGAACCTGGAGATAAGCCATTTCTGGTTGGTAGGAGAGAGCTTCTGCCTTGGAGTCACGATTTTTGCTTCCACTTTTCTTCTTTTCTAAGAGTCTGCAGCTTTGTATCCATTCCTGTTATGTGTGGCACATGATTTTGGGAGGTACTGAGAAATTGTAGCAGTACTGCTCTTCCTGCCTGATGAATTCATGCAGCTCACCACCTGCTTCCTGTTTCTGAGATATCATGGAGGAGTGACCACCAGGGAGAGAGGTAGTGAGCAAACATGTTTTCCTGGCAAGCTGCGCAAAGCCCATGTATGTTGCTCTGTGGAGCTCAGACGCAGGCTTTTCATTTTAGCCTCCTGTGTGGAGTCTGTATGCTTCCTCTGGAGGAAACTGGCATCCTTTTATGCCTATGTTTACTCCATCAGTAAGAGATAAATCTTTCTTCAAATGGAAACATTCTGGTTACAGCTAGGAGAAGAAATTCCTAGATCATTAAAATGTTTTTCATACAAGTAAAAAGCAGTAAAAAAAAAAAGAGGCAGATCCTTCCAGTTCTGATTGCATGTATTTACCTGATCTCCTGGAGGCGGGGTTAGGAGTTGTAATGTTATCCTTTCTCGTCCATTTTATTCACTTAATGCCCTGAGCAGCACTGAGCAATATCCCTTTTCCTTCTGTATGCTCACAAGGCCCTGTAGCAGCAGTATTCCATCCCTCACATGTGATGCAGGACTAAAAATTAACATTTTCATGGTTTAGAGGCAATTCTGTGTAGGTATAAGCTGTTCCATATAGAATTTTCAAGCATGTGTGAATTTGCAAGAGTTTCCATTTATGTGTGGTTTGCTAGAAAAGAGCACTGTTAGCTAAAGCATCTGTTGTTAACGTGATTGTAACTAAACACTATTAAAAGACTAGAAGATGTTTCAGTCACATTTCATTAGAAGTGATATAAAAACTGATTTATTTACTTACTTTTGCTTAGGATGTCTGTTGGCTAAGTTAAATTAATAACTTAAAATTACTACATTTTTATCTTATATATATATATAATCATAGTAAGTTATGACTTTAAAGCCATTGCATTTTTTAAATACACTGCAGTGATTCTAGGATAATAATGAAAACAAAGGAGTATGCCTCCGAATGAAACTTTTGTCTCTGGACACTAAATGTCATGCCCTTATGAACTTACATGGTATTCATTGGTGTATTTTTCTCTTCTGAGTGCTGTCATATTTCTTTTTATAAAAACTGAAGTCCAGAGTTCTCCAGCTTCATTAGAAAGCACACCTTTACTGAGAGAAAGTGTAAGTACTCTACAGTTATTTTACAGCAGTGAAAATACATATCCATTTTAAAACAAAAAAATGTGTTTGTTAGTCAGGTTTACTAGGATTTATGGTAGACTACATCAAACAACATAAATATGTACTGATTGTATCTTAATCTGTGGATCTTGGATATAATTTTGAATATTAGCAACAGAAGAGGTATTCCCAAGGGTTCTTTCTTGTTTGTCAGCTTTAGATGGCTTAGAAAGTCCTTCTTCATTGTGATGGAGATTATATAAAAGTGTATTACGGTCTTATATGAGAAGAGGCAGCAATTTCAATGAAACGTTAGCTGTAAAGCTGTGAGGTGCTTAGGTGAAAGGCCAGGTTTTTGCCAGGTTGCAGAGCCAGGAGACTGTCAGGAGTTGCTGACTGTCATCATCAGCTGTGGCACAGGCTGGAGGCCAGATGAGGGCCCCCTGGTACCCCAGGTGAGGGGCACCAGGTTGGCTCCTTAGAGAGCCCAAAGTATGCAAGAGAGATGGAGAAGCACAGGCTGCTCCTACCATTGTACCTTACTGTTAGAGGTCAGTGCTCAGTGGCTCCCTGAACAGAGAGCCCTGAGAGTTTCCTAGCTGTGCTCAATGCTCCCTAAAGATTCCAGTCTACCAGACTGACTCATCAAAGACGCTTTAAAAATTGTACATTTTAAGAAAGTGAACTAAACTAAATTTGCATGAAAACTCTTGGTTTTTGCAGTCTATTAATGTTTCTGAAGATACCACTGAAGACTCATGGGTGAACAAACTTTCTCCAGCAAAAAGGAGACTCATGTAAGTTGCTAACAATTATTTTGCTGGTGCATAGAAATTAGCCAGAGAGAGTTAAACACAGTGTAAGAGCAGAATTTGTATCCTGTGATTTCCTAGCAAAGTCACACACTAATAAATAACAGGTTTTTACATACTAGTGTAGTGTGCAAATCTATATATGAATAGATTTGTGCTATATATAAATAGCACAGCTATTTAGATTATTCCATCAGCACTGTTGAGTGTGTCTAACCTTACCAATTAAGTATTAGGTACTACTGTGAAAAATATCATTTGGCAAAATAAATAATATCAACTGAGTCATTACAGAGCTGGGTTTTAGCACGCAGTTGATTAGCACTACAGCATAGAAGAAGCCTGTGCTAATGACATGTTTCCAGGTGTGGTTTCCAAGTGAATACAGCTGGAGAAAGCATGGCAGTATGGTAAGGAGACAGTAAATGTGCTCCCAAGTGGAAGCAAGCTAAGAAGCCGGGTTGAGGAGTGGAGACTGCCAAGAGCAGAGCAATCTGTGGAGAAGGGGACTGAAGAGGCAATGAACCTGGGAAGTTATAAAGAATATATAGATTGCAACAACAAAGGTGAGGGTGGGAGCATTTTAAATTTAATTTTTGTTTGTTGTCCCCTAGCTCTGCTTTTAAGAAATCCTAGTTTGTTAATTCCCCATGTCATTAATCTAGATTGCTGGCTTTTGCAGCAGGACTTGTCTGTGCACAGTTTTTACCTGCAGTACTGGGCTTACATGTGTTGTCTATTTCCTTAACTCATTTGAGGCTATTTTCTCTAATTTTTGTTCTTTTTAAAGAGGCTGTAGCCTGGCTGTAGTAGCTGGAATACTCTACGGTTCCAGTTTTGTACCAGTACTTTACATCAAGGACCATGGAAGAAGAAATGAAACTGTATACACAGGAGCAAGTCAGTTTGGTAAAGGCTAATGATCACTTCTACTTCATTTCATCATTGTGTTCTCCTGCTTTTTTGAAGGCATAGGGTGAAATTCTTGATATGCCTGAAACTATACCTTGACAATTCATCACTTCAGCAGTACATGTTGTCATAGTCATAGCCCTAGCACTCCCTTTTTCTCAGAAGTGAATTACACCATAAACACTGAGAAACAGCCCAAAGACTACCATATGTAACTCACAGGTATGTTTCTGAAGGCATTAAATACTAGTGTTCTCAAAACAGAGAGTTTGTATGAGTGGAGAATGAGTTAAACAAGGGCATGAGCTTGCCAATTGCCAACAACAATAAAGGAAGAGAAGATTGATCATAACTGATGAGGAGAGCAGATATGTAACGACATAAGTAATTAAAACCATGTGGTTTTTTAAAATTGAAACCGTTCAACATAAGCCTAATTGCCATTTTCAAACAACATTCCCCCTGAAACGCTTTTCTTTAGATTCAGGTTATATTCTATCAGGTAATGCATGCAGCACCTTGATAGCAAAGTACTGCTGAGAACGCATAATGTTGCCATATACAGTTTCTCTTGAATATTGCAATGTATATATTCCACAGCCAGGCAAAACTGATGTTGTCATTACCATAGCTGCCTTTCCTGTTGAGAATTTACATCTCCAGGGAGACAAGGATCACCCACATGCAACATCCTTCTGCTTTACCATGTTGGAAATAGCACATACAAAATCCATAAATGATTTGTTATTGTTCATAATTATAGTGATCAAAATTGTGATACATCCTTTGAGATTAAAAACTGAAAAAACTGAGCTATATTTAGCTTACATAGTCTGTGCAGTTGTCTTGCCCTTAAATGTACAGAACAAAACAAGGATACAGGAATACAGGATCGGAATTACAACCTCTCTTGACCATCTACAATTATGTAAAATCCCCCACCCAGTTTTGTAGCCTCACCTGAGGATTTTCTCAAGGCTTTATTAAATTAATTCAGGAATATGTAATACAGTTCTGAAAATAATAGCATAGAAATGCTTAGAAGCCTGTAATAAGTCAGCACCGCATTTAGTTCATGTTTAATAGATGTCATTGATTGTATGCATCCACAGTCAGACTGGCAGCTGCCTTCAGCACATTGCGATTTGATTTTGCGTTCTTAGGAGTAGCACCCTTATGTGTTATTGTCTGTAAGAATTTTATCAGTGAAAATAGTTTTGTTAAAATTAATAACTGGTGTTTTTACTAATATTTTGTATTTCTCTTTCAGATTTAGATTATGTTTTTGCACACTTCAGTGGAATATTTCTTACAAGTACCATCTACTTTTTGATCTACTGTGCAGTCAGGAAAAATAAACCTTACGTTTATCCCCAAGCCATATTGCCAGGTATGACTGGTTTTTAAATTAACAATTCATTTCAGCTACTTCTTCAGACCATTTTGCAGTGATTAGATCAGGTTGTGTGCTGGAATTGTGGTTCACCTCTCAAGTATCTTCATTTGACTTCTTGTCTCTTTTGAAGGAGCACTTCTATTAGGTTAATTAATTAAGGTTAGGAGACAGTGATAACTTCTGTGCTAATCTGAAACTAGAACAAAGTAACATTGCAGATTTTCAAAAACTGATTGCCAGAGTGGAGAGTACATTGCCCAGAAATAATGAACTTTAATTGATTTGCTACTTCAGTTGGAGTAGCTGATTTTTAGCCTTTTGAGCTTTGGTTTAGTTTGCCAAAGCCAGCTTGTTAAAGTAATTAACATACTAAAATACTTATATGCAATTGCTGTATTATGCTATAAGTATAAAACTTCCACAAACTGCTGCCTGTACCTTGCTATGCGTGTTTTTGATTGGGATTTATTTTTCTAGGGTTTGTTTCTGGTGTGCTTTGGGCAATAGCCAATTGCTGCTGGTTCCTGGCCAATCACTATCTCAGTGCTGTCGTCAGCTTTCCAATAATTACTGCAGTAAGTATATAAAAAATAAAATCTCTAACTAGAATTAAAAGTGAATAGGTTTTTTTTATCTGTTCTTTTTTTGGAATTGAGTTGGAATTATGATAGGCCTAGAGCATTTTTAGTCAAAAGTATACAGTGCCTCCTCTGCTTGTCTGCACTAGTCTTTGGATTTTTAGGAACCTGAATGACTGTGACAAGCACTATCTTGGTCAATGTCAAGCATAAAAAAAACGAGAAGAATTGAGAGTGTGAGTCTTTAGGTTATCTAAAAGCCAAAGCTTTGCAATCAGAATTATATCAATATTAACTATTTAATTGAAATTATTAAAAGAAGAATTACTTTATGCTTTCGTCACACAAAGTACATTTTTGTCTGGGTGTTTTTGAATTTGTGACTTATATCCCCTAGTAGTCATTTTTCTTGATTGAGTCAGGCATTTTTTCTTTTTACAGTTCTTGAACAAACAGAACAGATTATGTTTTACTGAAAATAATGTTCTTATGCAAATGTGTGGAAAATAGTTTGGCCTGTTCTGTCTCTGTTTTATTCCTGTTTATGATGTACCTTTAAAGCATAAATTCCAATCACTGGGTAAAAATAAACTTTGCATTTACTCTCTTCACACTGCACTAGTTGGTGACGCAAGGGTGGCAAATGAAAGTTAATAAATATTAAGACCAAAGTTTTGCTTACCAGCTGTACTTTGGAAGCAAACTAAAGAAACAACTTTAGTAGGGATTAAGCTTTGCCTCAAGATGCAGTAAGTCAAAATATACTTCGCAGTATGCAATGAAAAAAAAACCTTGGGATCATTCTAATTAGAAATTGAAGGATTAATGGAAAGCAGCTTTAGTAATTTAGTTATCAGTGTGCCTAAAGGGCAGGGATGTAAAATCAGAACATGAAAAATGTAAGGCCAGCATTTATGACAAACTGCCTATCTGGACTACAGGTTCAGAATTGCTGCTTTATTTCACCCTGGAGAAAATTTTTAGAGAGGTATTCATCACATCCCTTTAATACTTTGTTCCATTTTTTAAGTGCATTCCCCTCATAACATGCATTATCTAGAAAGTGAAATAATCCCTCATAGTTGGCAATGTCTCTAGGAAACAGCACCCTCACATATATTCAGCATGAGACACTGTTTGATGTCTATATCTGTGTCCCATCAGCTGCATTGAGGATGAAGAGAGGCAGGTCACTGGCCAAATGTCTGTCAAGTGTTTCTCAGAACAGCTCTAATGGGGTGCATTAACAGAGCCAGTTTTTGCTTCATATTCAGATATTTTCTCATCAGAGATTAAAATTCCAATCATTGCACCCTCAGGGAAAAAAATGTATTATCAAGAGTGCCTGGAAGTTGCTGTTGTGTATCACTGTTTGCTGTTAGCCAGGAAACCTCTACAACAACATCACAGAAAACCAGGAGTTTCCCTGACCTGTCTCCCTGGCTGGCTTTGTGCTTTGTCCAGATGCCAGCTGTACAGGAAATACATCTATGTTTCAGTCTCCTGGTATCGTACTGAGCAATAAAATCAAACTTTGTCCAGTAGTTGGTCATGCTAATAAAGGAAATGTTAGGAAACATTGGGGACTCTAATTTGGACTAAAGTGAGGCATGTCGTTTGGAGTCTACTGAAAGAACATGTAACAGCTGGAGCAGACTCCGCAGTGTAATTTTGAAAGAAGTTGTGCCTACTGCAAAAGAAAAAGCAGTTTCTTGACTCTTTATCCCTTCGTGAAGATTTTATTTTATCTTACTTAGTAAATATTTCAGTGATGTTTATGCTTTTGTCATGAGTGCTTTATTTATACAAAATGGAAAGACTTAAATGTGTTATCTGGACAAAATTCAACCACCCTGAGAACAGTAATGAGAAGGAGCAAATTTTGGTGAAATGCTGTAGCATACAAATTAATCTTATTCTTTAGGGTCCTGGCCTTGTTGCTGCAATGTGGGGAGTCCTAGTATTCAAGGAAATCAAGGTAATGTAATTAGGTCTCTTACCTAGTATCTCTTGCTTGCCTCTAGCTCTAGAAACCGCATAACTTAGTGTACAGCTGTATCTCAGATTTCTCCTTCTTGCAAGTATTGCATTATGAAACTGAAAGTGATATCATGCAATATTAAGTTTTCCATGAAACCTGAAGAACTGTCAACATTTTTACAAGAATGGGGATTTTAGTTCCAAAGCTGACTGTAGCACAGCCAGAGGCAAGATGCCAGGCACTGCCTGAAGACAGTTTTCATCTGAGCCAGTTCTTTCAGGGGGCAGGGGAATGAGCAGTTGTCCCAAGAACACATCAGCAAGTAGATTACATTTTTAGGGTCAGATTCAACACAGGATGTAAAAATGCAACAGGTTAATTGACCTTTGTAATTACAGTCTAATGTAAAGATCCTAAATTGATACTGTAGTGACTGTCTACAGCAAGCTAATTTACGGGATTTTAACATGTAGGGCAGAAGTTAATTTTTTAGTGGAATTTGAAGCACTGAATGCTGGCAGTGTAATACCAGGCTCTTTTTGCCAATTTTTTCAGGATCCATAGGTACCTAACTTGCTATTTGAGATGATCTTTCCTAGTATTTTTGGTGAATGTTGATGAGGCATCATTGGATCTAGAAGTTCTGTGTCTCCCACTGCAAATTTGCATTGCACCGCAGTAGAAGATAATGTTCATTATCCAAATCTTTGTAACTCTCTAAGGCTTTCACTCTTTTCATATAATCTCTGCCTAAATGAAATTTAGTACTTTTTTCTACTTTTTTTCAAGTAGTATCAATAATGAAAAGATTATATTTCCCTTTTTCTCTTCCTTTGCCTGTACAGGGTCTGAAAAACTACGTGTTACTGTCAGTATCGTTTTGCATCATTTTGGCTGGATCACTTTCCACAGCTTTTTCTAAAGTTTGAAAGGACCTTCTGGACCAGTAGATGGTGCTAGCGTTAAACACAAATACACAGTGTTGGTAGATCATAATACATAATAACTTTCAAAATATATGTCCAGTATTTACCCTAACTTGCTTCAGCCAAGTGGGAAATGAAAACATTTGGCATGAAAGAAAATCTGGAAATATTTGTTTCTGTTCTTCTTGGAAGAGTAAGAAAATCAAAGGACTTCATTAATCAAAGCTAAATGATTTTATTGTTATTAATTATTAGTTTTTTTCATTCAGGTGCTAAACTTTTATGTCATCATAAATTGCAGTTTACTGTTGTAATGGTGGATAGTGATTTTAATTTTTGTCTATAATACTGTATGTGTTTGCAAGCTGATTTGTTTATTAAAACATTTTCTTACCAACTTAAATATAAGTCTTGAAATATTCCTTATGAAACTGATACACATGAAGACAAAAAAATCTTTTATTTATAAGCATTATTCTTTAAAATCATTAGTTTACATAAAAATGTTATCTTCCAGTCACTTCAGACTTGTGAAGGAAACAGAGTAAAAAAAGGGTGCTGGAAAATAAATTACTTCTGTTTCACAACATTTTCCATAGCCACCATCACCAGGGACTGTTTATTTTCTTACTTGTGGCAGCTAATATATGCAGAACATGTTGTCTGAATCTCCCCTTAGTCTTTTTTTTCAGTGTATTAGACAACCACAGCTCCTGCAGTCTTCCCTTGTTTGTAACTTGCTTGTAATTTCTGTTTGTCTTTCCTGATAATAGAATGGTTTGGCTGGAAGGGACCTTAAAGATCATCTACATCCAACCCCTCTGCCAAGGACAGGGATGCAATTCACTAGCCCAGGTTGCTGAGGGCCCCATCCAACCAGGCCTTGAACACTTTCAGAAATGAGGCAGCAGCAGCTTCTCTGGACAGCCTGTTCTAGTCTTTCACCACCATCTGAGTAAAGAATTTCATGTTAACACATGAAATTTCATGAATTCGGTAAAGAATTCCATGTTAACACCTAATCTAAACCCAACCTCTTTCAGTGTAAAACCATTGCCACTTGCCCTGTCACTGTCTGCCTTTATAAAAAGTCTCTCTCCCTCCTTTTTGTATACCACCTTAAGCTTCTGGAAGGCTGCAGTGAGGTTTCGTTGCTGATCTCTCCATGCTGATCTCTCAGTAAGTGGCCTAGATCTGTGCAGAACACTAAAACATGACAGTCAGGCTGCAGTCTTTCAAAAACCAAGAGCAGCTGTAAGATTATGGGTGGTTTTCCCCATGCAATTTGTAAGCTCTCTTCATAATTACACATCACAGATTTTGCCATCATGGCTTGATATTGTTAACATGTTTAGATTGCAATCATAGTTTCTCCTTTCTCCCTTCCACCTTTCTTTGTCTGCTCTGCACCAGATTTGATCTTAGAACTGCTACTCAACCTACTTTTTTCAATCTTGTGTTGTTCATTCCTAGCTAGGTGTCAGAACTTAGTGTCTGACAGGTTTTTTCCCCTCTAAGGCATTTCTCTAATTTTGGTCTCTGTGTTAACCTTGTCCTCCAACAAGGCAGCAGCATTTTTCGGCCAGATGTCATCTGCAAATTTAATAAATGTACTCTCTAATTGCTATAAATAATTAATGAATATGCTACATGATACTGGCCTTTACTTATATTTTGGTATCTAATACTTCTTTTTACTTCTTGGGAACAATTGATTAACCTTTGAGTACAATTTTCCTGTGTCTTGCAGTGCTTTTGTTTAGACTGCATTCTCGGAGCTTTTACATAACATCTGATAGAACTGTTCAAGTCAAAGTACATGATATGTCCTACCCTAATACCTGATACTGAACTGAAAACTGGTATTTCTATCTGTCCAGTACCCAGGTCAGGCACAATTTCTCCTTGACAGATGCTTGACTGTTACTTACCTAGCCATTATTCTCTTGACTCAGACTAGGAAAAGTAATATATTCACTGTGTTTTTGAAATAACTTGAATTAAATCGGCCATTTACTAATTTTCTTGGTTCTGTTTAATTTCTTGAAGATCACTGTCTTAAGGATTCACTTCTTAAATATTCTAGGAGTATAGTCCATGCCAGAAACTTGCTGATAGAGGAATAATTGGCAAAACCAGATACAATATCCTCAGGCTCCCTAGATTTACATATATGCTTTAATGTGGCAGTGGGGTACATACTCTTCACTAGTTTCTGTATAGTAAATTACTAATGCCTCTGTCCTGCTCCATAGGAGAGGTGCAAAGGCAGCAGCAGGACAACGTGCCTTGGGCAAGCAGGTGATGGCAGCAGGGGAAGAGGGGCAGATCCCTGCCCTGCTCAACCCCTGTTGCCTCCCCAGCCCCTCTCCTGGCCAGGGGGAAGCCACACTCTCAGTGAACAATGAACTCTGCAAGAAATGTCCCTGCTGCTTCAAGGAGGTGCTCTGGGCCTTGCACAGGATGTTCCAGTGCCCCTGCATGGAGGGTGGCCAGAGCGTGCTGGTTTTCCAACCACACTTGCCCATGCCTGGTCCACTGTAGCAGTGTGTTCTATAATCTGTGTTGTATGTTAATTTGTGGTTTGGTCCATGTACCCCCATTGTTATACAAAATTTGGTTGTACCCCTTCATTCATCCCCCCCACAGTCACGTATCCATTCTCTACTCGCCTCCTCTAGGGACATGTCTATCAGCCCTGGGGTCCGTCCCTGCTGCTGAAAAGCCCCTGAAGGGCGTCGAGTGATGGGCTGTAGCCAGAGGGGTCCCCCTCCCTTTTAGGGAGATTGACCCCCAAAAGTGTCCCTCACCCCTCAGGCTACTCCCTGCTTTCCCCTGGCTGGTGAATCCCCTGCTCACCTTCCCTTCCCTGCCTGAGCGTGAAAGTTACTGTCCTTCCTTTGTTCTTGGCTCTGCCACGGAAAGACCTTGAGGTGAGGAGGTCCCGTCAGAGGCCCAAATAAACTTGCGTGCCAACCCCTCTGCAGAGCCCTCCTCTCTCTCTCACCATCGTCGCCTCAGCCCTGGGGCCAGTGCCGTGAGTTGGGTGCGCTGAGGAACCCCCAGGATCAGCCCAGGGTGCGTGGCAGACGGAGCTGTACCTGCTGCTGCCCAGTGCCAGGGTTAGCCCGGGCTGGCACAGTGCGCACTCCGAGAGGCACCAGTGACAGTCCACCTCAGGAGCACCATGGAGCACCATGGATGCCTTTTTTCTGTCAGAGTTTGGAAACTAAAGGGCTTCGTGGTGTCTGGAATTATGATCACTCTAGGTAAAGAAATATTACTTTTAGATAAAGAAAAGAAACTTGGATGCAATATTCCATGCTGAACTAGCATATGGGAGATGTCATAAACCTTACATTCTGTTCATCGTCTCTGTAACAGGCATGATTTTAAAGGCTCAGGATATAAAATTTACTACAGGAAAAGGTCCCAACCAAACCAGTGACCAGTGGGGTTTTCTTCTTCACAGACAGGGACCCTGCTCAGCTATGGAGATGGTACGTGGTCCTGTGGCTGCCATTATTTCCATGATCGTGAGAGGCAGAACTACAGAACTTCCACCCTTTCTGCTTTCCCTTTCTCCCATCCTCCACGCATTCCCTGGGATAGATGATCTTGCAGCCTCTGATGTCCCTCTTGAGGGATGCTGTTAACTTCTAATACAGGCACAGCATCCATCTACTGCATACGCTTACAGGAAGCAGTTAAATCTTCAGGGCAGGAGCACCTTTGCATTCCTAGTTCTTGTACAAGATCACTGGCTTCCTGAAAAAAAAAAAAAAACCTGAGCTCTTGTCCATAGCAGTTGCCATGTAAATAAATGTTTGTAGTCTGATGCAGTTCTCCAGTCTATGTTGTAAAGCTATGAGATGTGCAGACTTAATTGCAGACTGCTAGGGTGTTAATTAAAATTCTTGCTTGTGACAGCTCAAGTATGACCTTTATTAAAGTGTTTTTTAGAAGCTATCATATTGGATTTGTCTTGTTGACTGCAAGAAAAAATCCCACGTCTTCCTGCACTTTTTTGTGAAAAATCCCATGTGGTTTTCCAGAACAGTTTTTGTGATGTTCACTTGGAATATGTTGTATAAATATTCCACTCATTTCTGAGATTTTCTTGGTCTTGATGTTTCCAGTTGGAAATAACACTGTTACTTCTTTCATGTGGGGGTGCCGGATTAACAGCATGTTTATAGAGCTATTTGTACAAAACAGTCTGGCAGTAACTGAGTTTAGTAAGAAATATTCTACAGCTAATATAAATTATCATGGTTCTGTTTATATCAACATGTTTTTGTATAAATGGAAGAATCACATCTCTTGGAGAAAACTAAACTTTCAAATATTTGTTTATGCCAGTTTAACAACTTTTAAGAATATATTTCAGTTTGCTTAAAGAATTTTTTCTGGTAATACTTAGAGGCAAAGTAGCCTTTAAAATATAGGTAAACTGGGAGTTCCTTAAGAATTTTGTGCAGTCTTGTGAGCTGGGGAACTCAATGTCATCTTTTTTTAGATTTCTCTTACCTGTTTACTTCTTTCCCTTATCAATGTTTATTATCAATGGATATTTTGAGGCTCACTGCCCTTCCAGAGTTTTATTCCTAACATTCTTAATAAAAATTATTGTACCTGGAAAAATAATTTAACTACAGTTGCTGCTGTCTTCAAATATAAACAGTGAAAACTATTTTTCCTTTCTATATAAATTTTATATTTTATTTATATCGTAGTTTTCTTTTTCAACAGATATTCAGGATAGATTAAATACTGTTTCAACTGTCTGACGTGATCATTGAGCTGTCTTGCATCTGGCCTGAAAATAAAATGTAAATTAAGATGATACATGCTAACAATTAGTGTCTGTTTTCTTTTGACCTTGTTTTCAAATTGAAAACTGATGTCACAATTACTGAATGACTAATGGATTCCACTTTCCTTTAGCTATATGTTATGCTTATAGATAGTGACTGACTATGGAGCACTTTATTTTAATTGCTGAAATGGTGATTTTTACATTCTTCATGCTTATGGTAAAACATCTTTTAAAATCTAAAATATATTTAATTTTTAGTGTAAATACTATACAGTTCTCGTGCCTCTTACTGCTCCGAAGGGCCTGTTTGAAAGTCTAACCTGAGAGAGGATATGAAGGACCTGCATTAGTCCTGCTGCTATCAGTGATTCAGGCAGTCCTCGTGCAAGTAACTTGGTATGACCTCAGGTTTTGATATTCATACTGGAACCAATTCACTGGTACAGACATAAACCATACCCAGAGATATGTAAGTTATTTCCCACATCTTAGCATTTTTCATGCTGCAGATCTTCTCAAAACATCTCCTGCAGAACTGGGAAAAAAACCACACGTCTTCCAGGGCCAAAGCAGGGAAGAGATGGAGAGGTTTTTTGCCTCTCTACTTAATAAAATGAGAGAACTGGTGGCAACTGTTTTTCTGTGCCCCTTAGTTTTCTGCAGTGAGGGAAACTGTCACAGCACTCTGAGCTAGTCTCACTGAGCCTGTAGGCAAACCTCCAAGGGCATTGATCATTGACACCATTCAGGGATCAGAATAAAAATGCTGCTATTTGTGGATAGAGGCTGGGGAGAGGAGCACTTGTTCAGGGGTTGCAGAATGGTAGCTGCTCCCCACCTGTATTTGTACAGCTGAGCTTTGATCCCAGCCAAGGAAGAGCCCTGAGAATACAAAGGCCACAGGCTCTTTACAGATCCATCCTAGGAGAAGGGCTGATCTAGTCCTTAACTGGATAGCCATATTTCACATCAGGTGATGCTCTGACTCTGCATTTGATTTTGTTTGCAATTGAAAGGTTGGAACTCGTATAAAAGCATATCATGGCTTGTGTTCTCTGCAGCATACTGTACTTGTCAAGTTCAAAGGAAAATGTTTTGATTGTTGGCTTGTCTTACTTCCAGATGTACTTGCAGTGAGCGTGCATGATCTCATCATCAATTTCTACTTCAGATGTTTGTGTCTAGCATTTTTGAGTGAAGTGGTTGAAATTTAGTCCATAAATCCAAGAACTAGCATTTCTATCTAACTAAAGCTTTATGTCATTAAAAAATGGCCTTGTTTGGATGTTTCTAGAAGTTGGCAGCATAGCACATTATGTGATGTTGGTAATGTGAACAAGATATTTATTACAAATAAATTAAGCACTTGCAACTTGTGACTTGCAACATACATTGTGTTTTCTTGACTTTCAAGAGGCTAGTCACCACAAAGTTTCTGCTTGTACTCTTCCAAGTTTGCTGACATTGAAGTAAAATGCTTGTCTTTTTTTCTTCTTGGTTGATTATATTGATTGTAGTTTAGAGCCAGATAGATTCTTTTCTTAACTTGGTGGGCAACAGTCAATTCAATGAAGCAATGGAGAATTTCACAAAAAGGAGGATAAGCTGAACTATGTAGACATATTCCTATATGGGGTTGGTGATATCATGCCATGCTATTCTTTAGCAGATCACACCTTTTCATAGTTTTATTAGGTAATTGTCACATCTCTGGATTTTCCTTTTTTTACAGGAAATAGTGGTTATCCAGTTAGACTGATCCAATTAATAAACTTCTGCTACTGAATCTGGATTTCACTCATTACTCTCATTACATGGGTCAAGTTGATTAAATTATACCACTACCCAGCTGTTTGCTAATAACAGAAACCTTGCAGTGAAACCAATGGATAGGATTGTGATGGAGGTTGTGAACCTATAGGCAAAAAATCAGCTACATTAACTTCCTTCTCTGTGAAGAGGTCACCTGAGGAAATTGGGGGGGGATGGAAAATAACACTTTTACCTAGCACATTAAAAGCATGTCCCTGCTACTTTTTACCTGATTGTTGGGACAGAACTGCTCTTTCCTAAAACCTTTGATTTTCCTCTTTGTTTTACTTTGGTGAGAAGATTTAACTTTTTTTTTCTTTTTTTCTTTTTTTTTTTACCTGAAGCTAAACACTTTGCAAACATCTATAAATTTACTGTGCCCTACTAGCTTGCAAATTTATTTGCTGCCTGTCCTATTTAGTATAATTTCCATGCCTTTACAGATAACATCTTGATTTTACTAGAAATTCAGAATCCTGGCTGCTTTAAACACAGATTTGCATATGATTTTTTTTTATCAGCTATGCCTTTCACATTGCATATTAAATGTTATCTGCTCTTTATGGCTGGGGCTGTTTAAGGATGAGATGTGTAAAGTTTCATAGTCTCTTTCAGTTTTAAGTATTCATAAAGTTTCATTGTGATAACTGCAGCTTAAAACACAAGAAAGTATCTTGTTTACTGGGCCTCCATGAAATATGCCCTGAGCAGGATTTGGAGACCTCTTGCATTTCTTTCATGAGGAAGATTGAAAGTAGCATGGTTAGACTCCAGCAAATGGATTTCTGTGGGGTGTGGAAGGCACAAAGAGCTGCCATGCCATGAAATTGCTTCTGATTATTTAAAAGAATAAAGCACTTCAGCAAAACTGTTCCCCTCTGTCTTACATTATATCTATGTATCTGTTGCTAGAAACATTAGCTTTCAGATTAGTGGCAACTTGCTGATGGAAAATTAGAATATCAAATTTTATGGCTACCATCAAAACATTGCAAGGAATATCACAGATTCAAGTGACCAAGTTATGTGTATCTGCAAATACCTAGAGGTGTAAATATCAATATATGTGTGTAGACATGTAGAGATACACTCTAAAGTAGGTCCTTTAAGTTCGGAAAGATCTGGGAGTTCATGCAAGTAGATACCTGAAAATGTCAATTCAGTGATTAACAGCAGTTGAAAAATGCTAGTATGTTTGAAATTGTTAGACCATAAGTGGGAAAATATCACTGTGCCAGTGTATAGTTTCAATTCACTGATCACTGAAATACATGTGATTAATGGATTTTTAAAAGCCATGCAGAAACAATACAGTCTTCCCTTTTACAGAATAATTCCTACTTTAAGTAGGACAAGACCCAGCCTGAATTATAGAACCAAAATACGATAAGAACATGTCCATACATGTTAATACAGATTGATTAGTCACAATGGGTTATGCAAGAAAAGCCGAACAAGCAGTAAGGTTATTAGAAATGAGGTTTGAAAGAAATAAGTAACTTTTTCAAAGAAAGCATAATCAGTGTTTTGAAACTTATTCTCAGAAGATTTAGTACCTATTAGTATTATAAATGGGTTCTGAGGCAATTAGTAAGAGATAAGGCCATCTCTGACTGTCAGTCACTACAGCTGACCTGAATGGAACCTCTGGCTCAAGCCTTTAAGCCACCTGGTCTCCTGAAGAAACTATTTCATGAGAGAAACTTTTTAATTCCAGACATAATAATTCAAAACTCAATATTTGCAGACTTCAGATATTCTACTATGCATAGAGAGCATATGATAATAATTTCATAAGGATTAACTAGTTAAATTCCATGGCCAGTTAGGCACATAAGCACCTTTTCAGTGTAATCTTTCAACAACTCTCACTATTGGGATATTTCCGAAGAGTGCAAATGTCGTGGGTAGCACCTCCAATGCTTAATCTAGAACTTAAACTTTATCATTTAAAATCTGTTTACACGGACCAAGAGCATCAAACTAAAAGTCAAAACTATAGTAAAAATTCTGAAATAGTCCTTCTAACACAGAACTTTGCACTAAGCAGAGGCTCTTTCTGACAGGTATCATTCAGACTGCACCGGGCCTATGAGAGGTTACACTGTTTGCTTTGTATCTGCTGTGGTTTCTGTCCTGCTACTCATTTTGAAGCAATTTCTCCGTGGAATGATGTAAGTACAGGTGGGGACTACTTTTGGTTAGGGGTAATTGTATTATTTCTTCAACTTCTGTCCAAATTTGTCACCATGGTTTGTGTTCATTTTGATGACAAGCACAAGGAAGGGGAAGTCAAAAGGCAAAACTCCAGAAGACAGTAAAACGGAAAATGTTAAAGAGAGATGATTGAGAAAAGCAGAAAGAACAAGCTAGTAGAAATTAATGTTATGAGAAATAGAAGCAGAACTTTTATATAGGACTTCCACTAGAAGGACAATGAGCTTTTAATTAAGATGTGCCTAACAGGCAGAAATTCCTCTGTACAGAAAGTACAGATGACAGATCAAACAAAGAGGAAGATAATTGTCTTTCCATTGCAATAATAAAATTAGGAAGCAATGAAGTTACAGTAACAGTTTCTGATTATCTGAGTTAAGGGGACTTCGAGCAACTCACTTTGGCATATTGAGGCAATTATACTTCTAGTTTAGGGACTTTGGTATGTTTTAGCATAACTTTGCTCAGATAAACTTAGAATCTGTCTCTTCCCACCTTACACAGTGTAGTACCAGAGGCTGAAAAGAGCAGTCTCTGTACAATATTACCTGAGAATGTTTTCAGTATTTCTCCCCAACCATTGCAATGTGTCAGCAGCATAACTTATTTTCCTAGTTACTCAAGTAATAATTCATTTTTTCTCTCAAAATAAACATGACTTGGTAAAAGTTTCCATTGTGTCTTTATTTTGAAATCTGTAGGCACTAAAGCTGGTTGTTTGAACCTATTAGAGAAAGGACATAGTAGAAAAGAAAAATAATGTTTTAGTCCCCCTATAACTACTTGAATGACTATTAGAAGCAAATTAATTTAGAAAAGGTTTCCTTGTATGCCACTAAAACTTTGAGTCCATAGTTAGGTCATATTTCTGTCACTTTTATAAGGGAAATAAATGCTATACTACTTTACCAGGAAAATAATATTTTGGTTTAAAGTATAGTTCTTAACAAATAGTATTGAACTGAGCATCATACTATCATTTTATTGATAATGCAGTGTCCTGACATTATCATTTTTAAAAAAATAGCTTCAGGGAAGAAAATACTTCTGCTAGTGTTATGGTGAAAAATCTGCTGGGTTTCATATGTTTAAATATTTAAGCCTGGGCCCAAAGCCAGTACCTGGAAACAGGAAGTATGCATCTGTATACCCTATTGATGCCAGTTTGAAGGGATTATCTTATTTTCCAGAATCTTGTCATCCACTTTAAAATGCGGTTTGGGAGCATGTCCTTCAGCTGGAGACGTTTCACAAGAGGCTCTGAATGAGCTGTGTAGCGAGCTCAGCAGTGGGTGGAATTGCAGCTGTCCGATGGTGTGCCCACAGAGCCTTTAATAAGAGTAGCTAAGATGTGCCAGTCTTGACAGGAGGGTGAGTCAGGTGGACAAAATGTGTGCCCAACCTGTTCCTGCATTGTGAATTGAAGTGCAAAGGGAAGAAAAATAATTTAAGAAAGGATATTCTCAAAAACATCTTCACTGACAAGAAGCAAGGGCAAGGTAATTTTAAGGAGTAACAATGTGCTTTGATCAGGAAATGATAAAAAATGTCTCTTAGTGGCCAAGATGCTTTGAACTATTCAGTAAAATGTTCTTATTTTGGCCATACTGATGTCTGTAAACTTGGGCAGCTGCAGGGCAGAAAGGTGTGTGATCTGTCTCTCTCTGTAACCACACCCTTATGCAGCAATTACTTGTACAGAGGAAAGAAAATCTGAGCTACTCTTAGAATCACTGCCTGTTTCTGAGATAAATATTAAAGATGGGGTTTTTTTTATCATATGGCAGCAAGTATCAGAATGAACTAATTTTTCCCTCTTAAACATGGATAGGAAAAACCCAACTGCTTACATAGCAATATCATCATTGCTTTTTTATACTCCCCTTTAATTCTTCTGTATTTCTACATTTTGCAAGATCAAGTAAATGTGGTTATCTCCTGCAACACTTATTTTATTTTTTTAGTATACAAATTTTCCTACCAATTGCAAATATTGAAGATTCAGAGAAATTGTCATCACCTGAGCCAAGCTGTCAAATTGTTTCATAAGAATGATCCAAAACATCAGCATGGAATTTTTGGTTTGATTTCTTTTTTCATTTCCCATTTTTATTTATCTTCCTGTGGAATAAGATCTGAGAAAAAATAAAGAAGTGTATGTAAACTTGAAGCATAAATATACATATATAAAGAAGATGAACTTATTTTGCTATATTAAAATTCACAGCAATGAAAATATGCATAGCAGCATTACAAATTCAGGACTGTCCGTTGTCATGAGCAGAGATTTCTAATGCAATTTTCTCAAAAATAAAAGTAGAATCAAAGATGTCTTATGGCAAACAACCACTGCATGTTTATATCCCGGGTTGTCTTATCACACTGAGGAAGAAAAATTATTCTGGCTTTTCTAGAAAGATAGGAAACCAACATAAGGAGGTTATGCTTGGACTGTTCAATGCTAGGAAGTGGAAAACTTTTGGCACTGTCCAAAGCAATGTATGTAGGAATGCATTTTTTAAATACTTCTGCAGAAGACTTTTACATACCCCACCAGAAGACATGTTTAATCTGAACTTTCTCCTCTTCAGCAGTGTGATCAATAAGCAAGTCAAACAAATAAAGAAAGGAGTGTTGCTCCTGGATGGTTTTGCTTTTCAGTCAGATTGGACCAAGGTATCACTACCTTGTAATGGGTTTGTGACATCTGCAAAATACTGGGAAAGAAATATAAACATGCTATGAAACTTCAGTTTGACCACAGTAATAAGAATTTGGATTGGGGGTTTTTTGCATTTGATATTGTGGGGAGGTGGGTGTGTGTATGTGAATAAATCCTCTTCTAGCCCATAAAGAAAACCCTAATTTAAGTTACTTAGGTATCATTTTCATATTTTATTTTTCCATACCAGAATATCTCCTTACAGCAAAGAATCAGAATAAAGGAAGAAGTAGGGAGGAAACTCATGTGCTATGAAGATTTGCTAAAACTCCTAAAATGCCTAAACTTGAATGCAAATATAGAGAGTTGCTTTCATTATATGGGGGAAAAAAAAACAAAACAAAACAAAACAAAAAAAACACCACCAACCAAAGAAACCACACACGTTTATTGACATACCACAAAAATTTTTGCGGTTGATTTATTCCAAAATACCGCTGCAAATAGGAAAGTGTCATGGTGATAGGAGTAAAAATTTTACTGTAGCACAGAAGATTCAAATATTATTCTTACATCAAAGCATAACAGAGGCTGTAGATGAGTATAATGTTTCCATATTATTATAGTTTTATAAATAATATGTATTTATTATTTTAGTTATGTAGGAATTCAACAACTGGTTGGTGATTCTGCTTCTTGGATGTTTTTCCTGAAGGAAAACTGTTTCACAGCAGTGCAAAAGGGTCAAGTGTCAGAACACAGGGGAATAGGTCTGACATTATGAAAGCTGATCAATATACCATGATCTACTTTAGGTAAATCTTGACGAGACTCAGTGGGGCAAAAAAAGCCTGCTGCTCTGTTCATTGCCGTTCACCTTGGAGTCTAGGAGATCCACAATGTCGGCTTGGTAAGGTGTTTATCCATACTGCCTGGACAGAACTGAGAGTGTATCTTAAGGTTTTGACTGATTTTCCTTCTAGGAAACAGGGAAAAGCAAGCAATAAAGCAAGAAAGAAAGAGAAAGAAATCACCTTCCTACTTTTCTTTAGACAGAACATATTTGAAACCAACAGAAAAAATTGTTATTGCTGCTATTAGCTAACTAAGAAACTGAAACAAATGAAAGCTAACACATGAAAGAGCACTGTTTACATTTTTTCCTTAGAAAAGAGAGACACCTGCAAATGAAAAGGCATTCCCAGGTAAAATATGAGCTAAAACTCAAAATGTCACCAGAAGAAGGTTGTCTAACTCTTAAGCCGTAACATGCCCTTTCTCACCCAAAAAAAAAATCTCAAGAAATGTATATGTTAAGCTGCTGGCTCTTGCTCCTAAACTTTTTCAAGTCGTAGATTCCCAGATGTGTTTCTCTGCAGGATTTTCCAGTTCAGTAGCTTTCAAATTGTTTCGTTCCATATAAAACATGAATTTTAGATATGTGTAAATTAAAAGTGCTCTTACAGTGACAAACATTGACTTCAGCAGATTCTCATGAATAGAACATGAGCAATTATCAGAACAACATCATTCGTGCTGAGAGTCTGCCTTAAACCTCCATATTTCTGATTTTTTCCTCCACTTCTCATCTTCACCCAAAATTCACTAATATCATGAGCTAATCTTTTTGTTTGCTTGGTTTCATTTCTAGGCTTGGTGTTTGGATTAAGATCATTTAAGATTTAAGGATTTAGGAGGAGCGAAAAATGTGCTGGAGAAGTGTGTGGGTTTTATTTAACTTAAGTAGAAATAGGGCTTTTAAAACACCATGTTCTTTGTTGAGCTTCTAACCAACTGTTTGATAGGAAAGCATTGCAAAATCATCTGTTGAGGAAACAGCATTTTAAAGATGAAAGCTCACAATGCAAGTCTTAAAAGTGAAATTAGCCTTCTTATATGATTCAGGAGAAAGGAGATGTTTCCTGGGGAAATTTAAAGTGGTGCAGGCTCAGAAGCCAAGGCAATTTGGGACGTAATCTTTGAGAAAAGGTGACTTTCCTCTTTTCTCATGGTTTAAATCAATTAAATGAAGGGATATAAAATGAATGGGCATAGTCTCTTTGAAAGACTTCAAATAAGTTGTCCTCTTTAGGTGGCACTCCCTTCAGTCTCTATTTTACTTCTGGCCCTACCTCACTTTCTCATTTACACTGTACATTAAGATCCATTTTTAGACTATCATAGAAGGCATCCTTATATACACACTCAAAATTCAAAAGTTTCTTTTTGCTCTATACTTTTCAGATGTTCCTTACATGAAATGTTCCTTTACTACAAAATATAAAAACACTTGTGTCTTTATGGTAAGAGGATAGAGATCAGTATCCCTAATATTATTTGTTTAGAATAATTTATCTAATGATTATTACAAAGATAAGTACATTATACATCTCACTCATTTCTTTTTAAAGGAGTGCTTGCATTTTTGGTTGTGGTATAGAATACCTATGCTATAAGGCTTGGAAAAAAGTATAGAATTGCAAATATAGATTCAAAATTCTAAACTTTTGCAAATCAGGGACAAGTCCATATATGAATCTTTTTATCTAATCCCTCTTTCATTTAATTAATAAAATCAAAACAGGGAATCTAAACAACTACCTTAAAATTCAACTCTGTCTAGGCGATACATCTGGATCTATGTATTAGCAAATAATGGTAAAAGTGGTAAAATTTCAAGTAAAAAAAAAGGGAAGAGACTTTTAAAAGGATCATTTCTCTGTTGATGGCTGAGCATCATGTTCTTAAACATGATAATGAGGGCACACTGAGGAATATTCAATGATTTTGTTGTCACTAAAACTACCAATAAAAAAAATAACACATCATCTGCAATATAAAACAACAACAACAAGAAAATAAATAGATGCTCTTTGTGCACATTTTTCTCTTGTTCAAGATCTAATATAATCTTTTTAATTTTACCACCCACCACCCCTCCAAAGTAAACAGTTACAGATCCTCTGAGGTAAATAGAATTCCCAACAGAACTCTAATATTTTATATTAATGCAAATCTACCTTACCTGTGGGCTAGAAAGATAGAAGTGAAACAGAAAGCCAGGAAGCCAGGTATCTTATTGCTTGTATGCAATTTTGTACTTTGAAAGGGTTTATTTTGAAGGGATGAATAATTCCAAAATATTTTGTAGAGGTTATTTATTAAGGTGGAATGATGGGGGGAGGATTACTTATAACCAACATAAAGAAGAAATTCCTGACACATCACATTCTTTCCTAATGTGACATTTAATAATGTTTGATTACTGCGATTAAATGACCAAAGTTATTTCTATAGCTAGATATTATTATTATTGCCTTTGGCTTCAAATTTAAAAATTAATTCACAGACATCATTACTGCATAGTCCTTTGAATATACTCTAAGGTCTTCCAGCTGCATAAACTTTAGCATTCTACCCCAACACCTGTCACAATGCATCAGTCTCTGAACTGCACTTTATTTCAGAAATAGATTTTTGTTTATGGCTGTTTGAATTCAGCTCACAAACTGAGATTCTGTTACACCTTGTGCTCAGGCAAATTAACATCTGAACAATATTTGTTTGTTGATCTACAGAGTGATTCATTACAAGCTACAAATCACAGTTACTTCTGGCAAGGCTCCATATTGTTAAAGTGTGACTTGCAGTAAGTAGAACTGCTGAGATAATTACAACTTGAAACTTCAGACTTTAGGGTTACTTCAGTACAAACACACAGAACTGAGGTTTGGAGGCATTTATTTGAATCCATTAATAATTAGGAATGCTCATATGCTTTTGCAATTGATTTATTTTAAAAGGGTGTTAATATCATCTGGAAGGTAACTGGGAAATAATTTTGTCTCCATTATGCTAGGTAAGTAATGAACCAATGATCTTGTTCTCCCAGACCATTATATGTGTCTGTCTTAAAACATGTTTGCACCTGTTTTACAAATATTGGTCTGAATGTACTTTGGATCACCAGAAAAATGAAAAAAACAAAACAAAACAAAACAAAACAAAAAAATTCCTAAGATAGAAGATGGTATAACTATTACTAGACAAGATTTTTTATTTCAGTAAAAAAATATTCTTTTTCCTGCCTTTAATATATTTGCATCATAAATACATTAGACTTTTCTTAATTGGTTTTGAGAGTTTTAGAAAACTCTCTTTCTAATGATGGAATTTCTTAGATTTTAGTCTTCTATTGAAACATATTCTGATAAAATTGTTAGATGCTAAGATGAAGTTATATTAAGAAATTCATAAGCTGGAGTTACATAAATGTCTCTTTTTTCCCAGGTCTCTAAAATAATTTCTGATGAAAAAAAAATAGGGCAGCTACCCCCCATAATAAAGGAAAACAAATTCTTTACAAAACTAATGTGGAACATAATTTAAGGCTAGGTTTTTAATTGTAAATTTAAAGTCTGATTCCTATCAGTTTAAATTCTACACTGTGTCTGTCACCCTGATTTTGCAGCCTTCTTGTGTCTCACAGTTCATAGTTCTTAGGTTTTTTCTCATGCATGGGTGTTATAAATAGAAGCGATGTTTTTGTTAGTTCAAGTTAGCTTACATATTTTCTGCTTAGAGCTATGGACAGCTGATGGACAGTTGTCTTGACCAATGGGATGGAGAGAGGTGTCAACCTTCTCCCCCAATCCCTGGCCTTTGTAGAAATACTGTAAAAGTGGAGTCAGATTTTGTAATAAACAGTTCATTCCTTCTCACCAGACAGCGTGTGTGTGTCTGTATGTCTGTGTGTCCAACAACAACATGTGTCACACAAAATGATTTGCAGACAGGGTTATTTATGGTGCTGCGTTAGGATGTACAAAGAACAGCATGATGGGCTCTAAACTCTTCCATCTCTGGAGCAGGGTTTGTAAGGGGGCCCTGTGGTTTATCTGTCAGGAGCCAGCAATGGAGACAACTTTCTCAGTAGGTTATTTGACCCTTTCTGGAGAACTTTCTTTCTTCAGCATTTTACTGACTTGCTTATTTCTACTGGCAAAACCTATGCCTGTAAATGCTATGTCACTGGATGAATATTCTAGGTACTAGAAGTTGTTCTCTCTAAATAACTGCAAATTTTAGGTGCAAGAAGAGATAGTGAATCCTCTCAAAATAATTCTTCTTTTACCCTCTTTGATGTATCCTTCCATCAAGAGTCTCATACTGAAATGATGGAGAATTGAGACCAAATTGCCATAGTAGGTAATTCCTAAATCTCTTCTTCCACTATTTAGACAAATGGTGCATTTTCAGGAGACTAAATAGACCCATCCTACCCTTTCAAACATAAAAAAAAAAGAGATTTTCCACTATTGTCATAAATACATTGCTTTTAGGAAGCATGTATGATTTAGTTTCAAATGCTGCTGGTAGTATTGGCAGTTTAATAAAATGTTTGTGCAACTTACTAAAGAACACAGTATTTAATTTCATTCTGTGAGACAGGAAAATACTTTAGTTAATCATTGCACCAGAAAGTGTAGCCCACTGGGAAGGTAAGCTTGCAAGAGATATTAAAGACTTTACTGCTGCTCTGTGAAAATATAATGCTTGAGTCTACAGATAGAGATTGTAGATTTTTCGGAGAAAACTTTGTATAAATTCTGTATGTTGATTATGAGTCTTTTCATTACTAATTTATTTCTATAAGTTAATGCACTATGAATAAGCAGAACAGGACCAGAAGCTATGCTTCTATCTAGCATACACGTTAGGACCATAAGGAGAAGAGAAACAAAACTAGAGATACTAGGAACAAAACAGAGACCTTTAATGTAAAGTACTAAACAAGCTGAGTAAATCTAAATATAACGGAGGGATGACAAGAAGATCCTATACAAACAGGTGACTTAACTTGAATTTATGCTCCAACATTGTTCAAATATCAGTTTATTGATCTTGAAAACTAAGGCCTTCTCAGAGAGAAGGAGGAATGTGACCACATATCTTTGTAACAGCAGATTATTTTATTTATGATAATCTCTTCAGTTAAAAATGGGAATTAACAGAAGCATGTTAGCACTAACTTCAGAAAGAGTTAATAACATTAGCAGACTACTGTTGCATTTTGCCAGGTGTAGGAAAATCTGCATGTTCATGGACTTTTTTTCTATTCTCAAATTAAAATAAAATGTTGTGGCAATTTGACCAATCCTGTTTCTAGTTTCTTTCTTGTCATAAATCCTATATTTTTCTCAAACTATTCTCCTGACTTTTCTCTCATAAACTAAATACCTTATTGCAATTTTCTTATGTTACCACATCTTTTTCACCCTCTAGATCCAACCTAGATTACCCTAAATGCTCCTGAGTGAGCTTTCTGCTGCAGTCACCAGGAAACTGAGAGTATGAAGATGTCATGAATGCAGAATGGATTTGCTCAGTTTGGTCAAAATGCACAGTAGAACAGTGCACATGTGCATGAGTGTTTGGCAACAAGGATAAAACGAAGTAATTGACACACTTTGCTTGTAGAGTTGATCTGCTTAAATATCTTAGAGGTCTTCAAAATGACAGAAATAAGTTAGAGTGCATGGGAAACCATATGCAGAGTTCTGGATGCAAGTGTTAGAAGACCCAGGTAAGCCCTGGCCAGCCCTTGTTCCATCCAGTGCTACCAGATATTCCCCATGTGTGAGATCTGGGGCCTCCAAAACCTTTTATGTTCACTCTCTGCTGCAATCTATGCAGAAAAATTGCAAAAGAAACATATCAGGAGCCTGCCTTTGCAGGTCTCCCATTATTTAATTAGGACAAGATTATTTCTGTGGATGGGGTCAGGAAGAGAAACTGGCCTGGAACGGGCAGCTGTGAACACTTCTCAGAGAATTCCATTGAGAAAGGGTCAAGCCTCAGTGGGCCCTGTGTTTCCTGATGGTTGGTTTCAATGTTTCTCTGTGGTTACCACAGTGACATCATTGTTTTGTTGTGGTTTACTAGGGAAAGAAGAGACTTGTTCTTGATCCCAATTATTCACATTGTATTCATTTCTGTGTTGTCATCTCTTTCCTTTGGTTTTTAATTAAATTGAAGAAATAAATATTTCATGAACATTTTAATTTAATTGTGCTAAGGAATACAGAATGCAAGAACCCAAAAAAAATGTATATCAAACAACTTTGGATTACTTTTCCAGAATATGAGGGAAATTCAAAATGCAGAATTATAATGGGTCCGTTTGCAGATTTTTATAATGCAAAATAGAGGAAAAAAGCAAATGTTGGCAGAGGTGCTTGTCCAAGTCTCTGCAACCTGCATTAGTTTAGTACTTCTCCTTTACGGACAGCTAAGTTAATTCAGAAGCATTAGACTACTGTTGGGTTTAAAATGTTGTAGTGCTTGTTCAATTGAATTACATCAGCAGAGGTCCTTAAAATTGAGAAGCTGTACCAGCAAAACTACATTTTTCTCAGTAGAGCTCACAAAATTCATTTACTCAATTGGTACAGTGTGATCTCTTTAATACACCCTCATTTATACCAAGAGCATTTTGTTTCTTCCATACCTGACTATGGTAAAGCACAACTGAAGTGAAAACATTTAAACATACCAATGCTATTTCTCAACCTTAAAAACCCCTCTGCAGACAGAACAATACGTTCCAGCATGAGCAATTTAAGCAAGAGGCATGTTTCCCCCCCCTATGTATTTTTTTCTATTTCTATTTGCTATCCCCAACTTAGCTTACAATTTTTTTATTTGTGATAGTTCCCTTCCAACATTATTATTATTGGGCTTGTTGATATTTATATTTTTAAAGACAAATTTGTTTCTCTAAAGGAGATGCCTGTGAAAGAGATTTTATCAACAGAAGGATAAAGACAGAAGGAATGCTTCTTTTTCTTGGTCCTTTGAAAGAACGTTTCCTTTGAAAAGTCTTATCACTGTATTCAAGATAACATTGCAGACTGTTAAATCACAATTTGATTCCTCAAAGAAAGTTAATTAATCTTCAAATGCATTTTAATCACATATCCTATGCATTTCAGCATAGCTCAAGCATTAAGTACATGAGATGTTACTTTTCAATAAAAGGTGAAATGAACAACATTTAACATTTGAGAAGTAGGAATTTTAATCAAAACTACATTAAAAGGATATAGTTCGGGATCCACAGTGCTGAACCTCCAGATGATTGGGTTTGTTTCAGATCAGTGTTGCTGAACATTATATTACTTGACAGCCGCTCTGCATCAGCTGCCCTGAGCTACTGGTTGCAGTTCACACCCAGCTGACAAGGCCCTGTGCAGTAATTAACCAAGGGCCACAAGTCCCCGGTTTACCTGGGCAGTGGGACTACAGGCCACAGATCAAACTAATACCAGAGAGGCAAGACACATAGGCAGGATAATGTGTGCTGCCTTTCCCTGGGATGCATTTTTGCATTTTCTCTTTCACAACTAATAACTTGGATTTTTTTTGAAAATTTGCACAGAAACCTTTTCAAGGAACCTTGAAACCTTTCAAGTTAGATACCTCTATTTAATTCCCTTTAGCAAAGTACATTCATTTTGATGTCCATTACAAATAGACCCATTAACTAAATTCATTTGCTCTAAACAGGGACATTTCTACTAATGCTTGCTCTTTTGTTGCTTCTTATGATCTTTCAACTATTTTAAATAGATGATGTCAGTATATTATTTTTAAAAGACGCAATTTCTGAACTCTGAATTTGGTTAAGACTATGTCTCTGTTTTAAAATGTCACTTACAAGGTACTTTCTTTCCCTTTGCTGTTTTTTTTTTTCCAGTGTAACAATTTTCTCTGATACTTTTAACTCAATAACAGGAATTTTCAACTTTGAGGTTGGCGACCTCCTCCTTTATAAAAAGTCAGCTTTCAACTACTTAGCATTTTAGTGAAATAACCTCATAACATTTTCCATAGCAAGATGCTATGATGTAGCTGCTGTTGAATTATGATCACTGCAAGATACTATGAACAAGAAAAGCCTAACAAGCAAAGTGAGGTAATAGCTAAGCATATTTTCTTCATATAAATAGTCTATTGCAAAATTTCTCTGTGTGCAAGTTTTCCTTTAATAGGCATTGTACCACAAATGTATGATGTTGGTGGAAGATATGTTCATTCTGAGAAGACATGGGATTATTTGATTATTTCTCAACACAGCTGTTCCTTTAACACATGGAAAAACTTTGTCTCCATTGTCAGCTGGAAAACAGTTAATTAGATTCTCATTCACATATAGAGACAATTAGGATAATAGTTATAAATAAGGCACCTGACAGACACAAGGCTTCTTCTCCTCACCTGTGCCCTGCCAAGACATTTTTTGTAGACTAATGCTGTACTTAGCAAGGTTATTTTTTTACAAATACCCTTTCAAACAGGTTTAGTTTCAGCTCTTGGAAGTTTCACAAGCCGTCTGATGATTGGTATGTATTATTTAGAGTATCCTACTAATGATTTGGGTTACAGTGTACTGTTGCTTTTGCTTAGTTGGAAGACTGAGGGACTTCAGTTGTAACATCATGCCTAACATTCAGCTAAGGGCCTCCTATATCTTACATACATAGTGCAAAGAATTTGAAAACTGTTTGATGTGCACCTACAATAAACAAAAAATTATTGAATGCCATTATTGGCTTTCTACTGTTCCTTCAAGAAAAAAAATCAGATATTTCAGGGCACAAGCTGAGAATGCTTTTAGTATGAAAGCTACTTAAGTTGGGAAATGAAGTGCTATTAGACATGTATGATGTTTCCTTAAAAACAGAAGCAAAGCAAACAAAAAAGCCCTTATATTTTAGTAAAAGAGAATTCAACTAAGAATCGTTAATTATAAAGCCACTTTAAATCTTGAATCTTATGATTCTGCTGAATTTAAATCCTGAGAAAGACATAATGGAAAAAAAAAAAAAAAGGCTTGTCTCAAAGAGGGCAGTCTTTGAGAAGAATGAATTAAACAGAAGTTACCAAAGATGTTTTCTATTTGTGCTGCTTGCCATGCAACATCTTTTTTTGCAGATTGCGCTTTCATAGTTTTGAAGAAGTGGGGAATGCTAATCCTGTATGATTGCTAACAGAGCTAACATCAGGCTGGTGAGTGGGCACCAGTGAGGTTCCTCAGGGCTCCGTGGTGAAGGGCCTTGGGGAGAAGCCATACGAGGAGTGGCTGAGGTCACTTGCTCTGCTCAGCCTGGGAAGAGGAGACTGGTGGCAGACCTCACTGCAGTCTGCAACTTTCCCACAAGGGGAAGAGGAGGGGCAGGCACTGGTATCTTCTTTCTGGTGATCAGTGACAGGGCCCAAGGGAATGGCCTAAAACTGTGTCAGGGGAGGTATAGGTTGGGTATCAGGAAAAGGTTCTTCACCCAGAGGGTGTTTGGGTGCCGGAATAGGCACCCCAGGGGAGTGGTCACAGCACCAAGCCTGACAGAGCTCCAGATGTGTTTGGATAGTGCTCTCAGCACATGGTCTGGATTTTGGGGCTGTCCTGTTCCAGACCAAGACAGTGATCCTTGTGTGGGTCATTCACCACTCAGGATATTCTATGATTCTGTGATATTTTCATTATTTGCAACAATGCTGGACTAGTCCAGCTCACCCCATAGTATGAAATCTAAAATTTGGGTTGAGAGTAAACTTTGGCTCCTGCTGGGCCAGAGTTTTCCAGAAAAGAGCTTTCTAACACTTCTTTAAACAACTTTTGATATGTACTATTTAATGAAAGGAAAACATAGTGATTGTCTTCGACTGAGATTCCTAGTTCATGTTATGCCTAAATAAGTAAA
>WBMY01002966.1:0-11202 GCA_013397315.1 Donacobius atricapilla
TCAAACTCAGAATATTCTGTGTGTTTATGTGTCTGTAACTAAAAAATCTACTACAATATATAATGCTAAACTAGCTAATTTCAAAGAAGGAAACCAAGGGATTTATTCTAATATAAACCTTGTCATACTTTAGTGGCAGAGCCCTGGTGTGTTTGTTTGACTCTTAATCTCAGAATATGCCTGTGTTAATTTGTACTGCTTATCTCACAGTGATGAGAAGGAATATAAAATTCTTCCATACAGCAAGTGGTAGTCAGGAATGCTCCCATCTAAAATAAAAAAAAATCAGTTTCCTTGAAGGCAGCTGCTGCTGTTCAAAAGGCAATGCCTAAAGAGCACAGCAAGGCAGCAATATTTTGTTGCTTATCTGGTTCTCAAGACCAAGTGTGAGAAGTCACAGCTACCTTCCTGTTCAAGTCCTCCTTTGCATGTGATTGATACCTGTACACACAGAGGCCTGAGCAGAGGATCACTAAATGGAGTTGGACGGGATCAGCCTTGCAGGACATGTTTATCAGTCCATAGATCAACTATTCATATAAAGTCAGGGAGTCTACTTCAGGCACCCTTGTATAAACTAGGGATTCCTTTTTCTCTCAAATGCTGGATAATCAGATTCATTACCCTTGAGGACAGTCTCTCTAAGAACTGAAGTCTCTTTCAAACCACATTCACAGAGTTCACAAGAAAACTTCACAAAAGCCTACTCTTCATGCGAAGGGTCTGTTGTTTGCCGTTGCCTTCCTTTAGGTGCTTTCACTCACTCACCCTGCCCCAGCTTTTCAGCTTTCTCATAATCAATGTTTCACTGCTCTGGAGGCACCTTCCTTCAATAGCATTAGCGAGCGCACACTCGTAAGTGCACTGCACAAGCAGTCAAAGCCAGTGCTATGCCAGTGCTGGTTCCATAGGGCTGGAGAACTCCACATTTTAGAACTCTGGAGGTATCATTTACCCGGTTTAATCAGTGATCAGATTTGGGCAGATAAACTTTTCAGGAACAGAGGTTCTACTTTAGAAAGACTACTACAAAGTTATTAACTCAAAACTACTATTAAAATTCCCCTACGCCTACACAGCATGGTTTCCAAAATCATTAATGATGTTCCCAGGTAAAAGCTACTTAAATGTAGTTCTTTGCTTTTCAACCAGTCACGTCCCACCAATGGTGTTTCAACACCGTGGCTACTGGCAGCTTGTCATCCCCCCCAGAGGGCAAACAAGTTTCACTCAGAGGAAAGGAACGGCAAGATGAGAGTACTAAGCCAGTAGAAGCAGCCATGGGTGGATCCCTACATTTACAGTCAAGACCAGATACTTGTATGCCACTTATTACACTACTTACTCCCAACCTTGTGCAATGGATCAATTCCTTTNTGTGCTCCTCCCAGGCAATCCTACTCACAGGTTACAAACATATGTTTTGTGCTGCCCCCCCTTGTGCTGTACACTGCACAAAGGTGTTATGATCCTGGCTGTGACTGCAGTCACTCCATCAGAAAACAGTCTCTGCACTCCCTATCACCATCAGAGGCATTTGAGGTTTTCTGAGAAGGCTCTTTGAAGGCAACTTTTCCCCCAACCCAACCTTCCCTTAGCCCAGTTCTTCCCCTCCATCCTCAAGCCAAGGACAGGGAATTTCCCAGAACTGTTTAATGGTTGCAAAGACCCAGTTCGAGGGGCTGATCAGTTAAGACTGGGAACTAAAATATGTGCCCAAAAAGCCAAGGAGCTTTCCAAACATAGAATCCAGTGAATGTCTGCCAAAATCACAAGCACCTACTTTGCTGGAAGGAGCTCAAAACAAGATCAAGACAGGATACTAACAAGACAAGTGTGATCTGCATTGAGGTATCACATGTACAGTAAGTACTTGAGATTCATGAGCTAATAGACTAAATACTCAGTCCCTATGTAAAGGTCTCTAAATCCACCTGCAGTTAAGATTTTTTTCAGAGGTGACTCAGAATTGAGGGCAAAAGACACTTTCAACAGGGAAGAAAGCAAGCATGATGATAACTGCTATGGCCAAGCTCTTCCTTTTTAAAGGACTCACATTTCGATAAAAAGTCAGAGCAAGTTTATCTGTTTCACGTGCTTTCCTCTGTCCTTCAATTAAGAGATTCCTAGCAGTTTAGCTCTGTTACAGAGATGGGAGTTGAACACAAGGCTGCCTGTTCTAGACACCCAGAGCATGGTCTGGGTGTGGCACATCAAGTTCTTGGCCAGCTCACAGCTTCCCTGAACCTCTGAACAATGGCCAGACTTCTAGGGGCTAGAACACAGTCTTACTGTGGGATCTGACTGCCCAGACTATGAGCCATCCCTCCAAATTTAACTACATGCACAGTCAAGTATGAGCTAAAGCTGTTTCATCATCCTGTGATTTTCAGCTTTATCATTTCCAGCACGGTAGACAAATCCTGCAACTTCCTTTCAGTACAGGCTCTCATTTAAGCTGGCTGCACTTTCATATCTATTTAGGTCACAGTTCCCTAAAACACAGGATTTCCCCTAAATGGCTCAGTTCTACACTTCTTTTTAATATTCAGTTTCCCCACCCATATTTGCTTCCCTCACCACTGACCCATTTTAGATTTTAAATAGTCCTGTTGGGACTCTCCACAGTTTATAAAAGATCAGCTTCTGAATTGCTGAAGTATTCTTTGTTATTTTAAGCTCCAGCTAGTTCAAGCATTTGAGCTTTCCTAATACAGAGGAGAGTAGCTACACCACCATGACACAGAACCTCATGTTCCAAAAGGTTCCTGAATGGGCACAGGAGCTGAGGAGAGCAGTGACACAGCATATACAGTGTCTGTATCCACCACATGGGAAGCCATCCTAAACAACCTGCATCCTCCCAATCACTTCTCTGGGTTCATTCTTGTACTCCACAACTACATCACAAGTAGGAATTCAAAAGGATGAATCAGGGTGGGATAACTCTTCTGTTATTTTCTCCAGCAGAATAATTTCATTGGTCCTGTTCACTACATTTACACAGGGGCACTGCTACAGGCCATAGAAGAGAAAGGGCAAAATGGCTTTTTGGGTACAACTGGACAAAATGGACCAAGATATTGAATCACTCTTATTCCTCACTCCCAGGCATACCTGCTTTATCCTTTGCAGCAGCTCTGATACACAACCCCTTGGTGAGATTTACCATCAAGCCACATATATACATGCCATTAACCCCATTTTCTGTTGAACTTCAGAACAGAACTGATGCAAAACTTTACAGTGGCAGCAAACCATNTTGAGTGTTTAGCTCTTACCAAGACCTGCTGTGTAGGGTTGCTTTATGTCTTCAGGTTTTTCCCTGTGCTAAGGTACAACAGCATAGGGTTGGCAGACATGGATTCAACTTTGATCAAAGTCAGGGGCTCCTTTAGTGTTCCTGCATGCAGATATCTTACCCTTAACTGCACGTCTTCGGAACACTGGGAGCAGTAAGAGCAGCTAACTACTCCTGCTCAGGCTTGTTGTGGAAATGGATAGATCCACATTAATGCATCTAATCACCCATCTTTCTCTAAAGGAATGGCAGACCAGCAAAATCACTTGGTTCCTAAGACTGTCTGAACCCTCTCAGATCACAGTTATTTTCAAATCCTCCCAAACACTGCCAAATCAAAGCTGTCATTGGAATATGGTAAAAGCATTTAATGGGAAAGTCCCCTATGCCAAACTTTTCAGAGTCCAGAGCATTTGCACAAAGCTATTTGTAAAAAGACAAGGAAAACCTTGAAAGGACAGAGCAGTGCAGCACACAGTCCAAGATGTTCTATAGAAAAAAAAAACAGAGGCACTCACCAAGCATTATTTTGCTATATTAAAGACATTCAAGACTTAGCCACGTGAGAAGTGGCTGGTCACCTCATTAAGATACATTTGGTGCTTAGGGGCAGAAGAGACTTTGCACAGAGCTGCTGTTTGAGTTGCTGAAACAAGTACAGAGCAAGCAACAAAGTCTGGGTGTTAAATCTGTCAGAACTTGAAGGAGCAAAGGAACAGGACAGCCTTCTGTCAGATTTTTACTTGATTATTTAGCATTTGTCAGAACAAACACTAGGATAGCATTGTGTTTTCAGTGCATGATGGTGAAGCAAGTACTGTTCAGATTGATCGGATCTTTTAGTGATTTGGAAGTTACTTAGTCCTTCTATCTGTTCTGTCTTTTGGTAGATTCAAGACAACACTATACTTATTTATTCTTACAGCTGAAAATGCTGACATCAACTGTCTTTCAAAAAAAGATCTCTACCCTAAACTGCTGAATGTGCAGAAGGGTATTCAAACTGAGCATAACACATTGCATTGCCTTTTCAATTTGAGATGTTACTAACAAACCACAGAGCAAGATAAAGGAAAAAAAATCCCAAGTTGGGGGTTTTTGAGATTTGCACTTCTGCATATATGGCTGTCAACACAGAACGCCAGGTATATAGTGCAGAAGACATTGTGGTGTCTATAGATTTCACAAAGCCCAAGACACATGCAGCAGCAAGCCATTACAAGGAGAGTAAGAAAATTAATTTTCAGTAACTTGCTGCTTCCTAGTTTGTCATGGCTGGGTTAGAATACTATCGATTTCAGGTGCAGTTTAATGTTTTAGGCAAATCAAAAAATATTAAGTCAAATATTTGGGTTTTTTCAACACTAGCTTTGGGTAAGAGGAGTTCCTCAATAGTTTTTGAAGTAAAAGACTAGCATAGCAACAAAGAAAGTATGTCACCTCAGTATTACACAAACAATAAGTTACAGTCCAGCTTCTGTAACAAAATCAGCACAATGGAGCTGCAGGCTGGAGGACTAAGTCATCACTTATCAAAATGTTTTCTTGGCTTAGTGATAAAGCATTTCATGGTGTTGAATAATAACCCTCTTCAAGCCTTTCCCAGTCCCAACTATGGACTTGGAGCTTCCTTACTGATTTTTAGTAATACTAGTCTTTTTTGACCCCATTGTTGAAATTATCAGTAACCTTAGAGTTTTTGAGGCAGCTCACGAAATGAGCAGTCATGTCTAACAGCTCATACAGCAGTTTCTGGTTGTCATGGGGATTGTGAATAGTGAAGTGATAGAACATAATCATTTTACTGCTCTCTGCTTCCAGTATTTCACCAATGCAAACAAATTCACATGTTGAGTGTGCCTTAGTGAAAATTACAGATACAGCAACAAAAATCCAGTTGCTCAAACAGCACATTTTCAGTACTAGAAGAAGGCAGGTTTCTCAACTTTAGGCAAGCTCAGATCCTGATTCTTCACTGTAGGTAGATAAC
Source organism: Donacobius atricapilla (assembly GCA_013397315.1). Taxonomy (NCBI): domain Eukaryota; kingdom Metazoa; phylum Chordata; class Aves; order Passeriformes; family Mimidae; genus Donacobius; species Donacobius atricapilla. The sequence continues at coordinate 5,292 of WBMY01002966.1, forward strand.
TGGCCACAGAACCCTGAATATGGACAAGGCCTGGATTCAATACATCTCAGCTGAAGCTTTCATTGTCTATCCAAAAAACCAAATGAAGTTAATCAGTCACTTTTTCAAAAGCGGTTTTATGGTTCCTTAATATTGAGATACACGTAGGAACAAATGAAATAAATAAGATGTTGGCAAAACCATTATTGATGCTTAAGCTTTCAATCTCATTTCACAGACCACAGACATTTTTTAACATTTGGATGTAACATACAGTAGTAACAAACAACACACTAGAGAAACAACTCCCTTTTTATGCCTGCTGTGCAGGGTCTCCAATAATGACTGCTATTAAAACTTAGGAGAACATACGAATGTAATGATTAATATAATCTAATGACATTGTAAAGGATAACTTTAATGATTAAAAAAAAAAAAAACACACACAACCCATACACCAAACCAAACATGTCATAATATTGCATGTTTTTATTGCTTAGACACCAAGTACTCTATTGTCCCAGCTGTGCTGTGAACTACAATATAAGCAAGTTTCTTTCAATCCTTCCAGCTTTCCAGGCAATTTTGCTTTCTTGAAGACCTGTTTTAGCAGTCAGAGAGTAAGTAGATTAAACAAGTTACTGGGTGCTACTGGAAGGCATTTAAAGGACATTAAAGTACTTAAAAGATAATGCAATCATCAAGCACAGTCAACATGGGCTCATGAAGGGAATGTCGTAACTCATTTGGTATCCCTCTATAATAAGGTCACCCACTCAATGGATGAAGGAAAGATGGTGGATGTAGTTTTGCAGTATTCTAGTAAAATACTGTCTCTCACAGCACCCTTCTGGACAAGTTGTTCAGTGGCAAGATCAGGAAGTTCAAAGTGTCCTGGATGAAGAACCAGTGGCAGCAGGGATCAGAGGGCTGCACGGAATGGGGCAGTGTCTGGCTGGCAACCAGTTACCAGAGATGTTCCCCAGGTCTCCATGACAGGGGCAGTACAGTTCAGTATTTTTATCAATTACTTGGATGACAGGAGCTGAATGCACCATTAGCAAAGGTATTGACAATACCAGCACTGGGTGTGCTGTTGACTCACTCAAGGGACAGAGTGAGTGAAACTCCTGTTTCAAAGGCATCTAGATAAATCAGAGCATGATTAATCAGTGGCATAAAATTTAAAAAGAACAAATGCCAGATTCTGCACGTGGAGCAGAGTAATACCAGGCACAAGTCCAGACTGGGAAAGGAGTGGCAGGAGAGCAGCCCTGCAGAAAGGGATCTCAGAGTGCTGGTCCGCAGCAGACCCAAAAGGAGCCAAGAGTGTGCCCTTGTAGACAAGAGGCCAAACCACACCCTGAGGGGCATCAAACACAGCCAGTCCAAAGAGGTTATCTTCATTAAAGTGCCAACTTAATCAACTGTAAATAAATCCTTACTTTTAATATGTATGTGCAAATCCCTCCTTCTCTATCTTTTCTAACTAATAAGACTAGTGTGATTCTTTTCATATAAGATGATGTATTGGACCACCAAGAATTGTTTGGGTTTTGCATTACCACTTTTTTACTGGGCAACCTGATATTGCTCGAATTTGTCAGCAGTGGAACTGCCTTATTTCTTACAGTGCGCCTTCAGAACCATTTGCTGACATTCTGCAAATCCTGTAGGCTACAACTGTCAGGAGGATATCAAGTTCCAGATTTTAACAGAGAAAAAAAAAAATTATACACAACCAAAACCCTCTTGTCCATCCAGAAAACTGCCTGAAAAGACATTTAGCATATTGACAAACTAATTTTTTTTTTGCTCTCTGAGTATACTGTTCAGGAAAAGTGAATTAAAAAATAAAATCTATGCCATATTTATATTCTAAGAGACATTAGGAATGACATTATATATTCCTTCCTCTGGGGGATGGAAGATATCAAGCATCTTGATCCTTCATCCTAATAATTTCTCAGTTTTTGCATCATAACCAAGTACAATGGAATTCTGGGCTAAACTTTTCCTTGCCATAGCTTTTCAACTTTACTGTACCATTGAAAAGTTATGGCAAGGAAAAATTTAGCCCAGAATTCCATTAGTCAGCCTAGAATTCTATGCTTTATTAGCCTATGTTATACAAAACCATATATATTTATTAAATGCTGTGACTAAGTGATTGATCAGATTGCAATGTTTTTCCTGTACTAAGTCACTTCACCATCAGAACTAGATTCCCAATCAACAGAGGAAAAAATGCTCTGATAAGGGCCTACAAAGGAAAATAGTACAAATCAGTGATATACATACAGATAAGAATGGTTCATGGCTGCAGAAAGTCATCAGTTTACAGCTGGACTCAAAGGTCTTTTTCAACCAAAGTGATTCCATCATTCCATCTCAACAACACAGGAAGGCAAATGATGGCAGAATAACTGTTCTCCAATATGCTGCATGCAAAATTGTCCAATATCAACTTAACAACCCCACTGCACCCACCAAAAAAAGAAAACGAAAAATACAACAAGCAAATTTTTATAGTATTCACACCCTAGGACAGTAAAATTCTGTCTCCTGAGAAGCCTTCCTCTAGTAAACAAACACACTGGCAAAGAGAACTAGAAATTTGCAAGAATACAGCTCAGTCTGGACCATGAACACCATGGCACTTGATTCACTGTTTCAGGTATTCTTTCTGAACTCTTCTGAGATTTCATTTTACTATGCACAGAAACCCAGCTGGCAGAGAAAGGAGTGTCTCTTCCACTTTCTAGTCCAGCACCTCATTCTTGACTAATTAAATGTTTTTCTACAGAGCTGATCAGATTCAGAGCTTTTTCATTCATTCCTCCTTTAGGGGCACTCCTGTGCCCTTGTCCATAGCTATTCGTCAACCAGCAGGAGCCGAGGGAACCAGGTCTAGCATGGCCAAGCACTCCTATTCCTTAGCCTGGTGGTGACCAGTGAGAACTGGTCAGCGTTCTTTCATCCACGGTTAGTATTTTTCAATAGGTTCCTCAGAACAGCTACTACAGCTTCAGAGATGTTACAGCAACTAGGTAAAAGCATTCTACAGGAGTCATGCCTTTAAAAACATCTTCAAAGGGTGTTTTTTCCCCCCATTTAAGTTCAACAAGCTGCTATGCAATGGTTTCTGACTGCCCCACTACTGCACTGGAGGATCACACATTCATAGAAGTGAATATATCCTTTCACAGCTGCATAGGAAGGAAGCAGCACTAGATCACCTACCTACCTATTGATAGCCACAGTTGCTGCAACCATAATTGTCTCTTGTCAGTATAAAGCCCAACCCTCGGCAATTTCAGGTTCTAAACCGCTGAACAGGTGTGAGGTGGATGATCCTGTGGTCTTATAACCACCAAGCCTGCCATTGACTGTCTCTTCCTACCTCCCCACCAAGTATTTGCTTTAAATATTACCTTAAGAGTCAGCATTAGCTGCTGGACTCAGAAGGGTGGGTTTTATGCCCACAACTTCCAAAACACCTGAATGCTCCACCTAGAAACAGCCACAGGAATGTTACAAAGAGAAGTGCTTGACAGAGTAGCTTTCCAATAACCTAGAGACATCAGCCTACTTTGGAAGTTTCAGATTTGATAAAAACAAACTCTTAAGTATTATTGGCTACACTCTGAAAATATCTGCTCTTCCCAAATACCCCTAGGGAAAAGCAAGCAATTAACTGGCTGCTTACTATTGCTCTTAATTTACATCAGTTAATTGCCCTGGATTATTCCTGGATAGAGAGATTTCCTCTTTTCCAATAGCGTGACTGCAACAGCAGAGACTCCTCGCTGGAGTTTGTTTCTAGTAGAATCACTTAGCAAATAGACAAAAGGGAAAAGGGACATGGGAATGATAAGAGATCCAAGGAGCTGAAATCCTGGAGCTCTTTTCAAACCAACCCCATTGTAGTTCTCAGAACAGTGATTAAGCACAGATAACAGCTTTATTGTGCAAATTCAGGGAGGCCCTCTTGCTGCACAGAAGTGGAGAAAAAAAAAAATGAAGTCAGCCAAATAAGGTTGCTTGAGCTGCACCGAGCCAGGAAAGAGTCCAGGAGATGACGCAGCCAGAGGAAGCTTTTAGTCAGTTTCCTTCATACCCTGGAGCAGAGCCAGAGCCACCTNCTCAACTAAGATGTTTAATCTTCTAAAACTTCTTGTACGATAAGCACTCTTAGGTGTAACCTTGAAGTTTTGTAAACTGGATCATGACTACCAGTTCAGATCAGGCACTTGGAACAGCTCTTGCTCACAGCAGTGTAAAACCACTATAACTGACGGCTTTTGCCCAGCCAGGCTCAGGGCTTGCCATAAGAAGAAAAAGGAAGACTTAATGAGTATGTAAAAACAAAGTGAATGGTGTGCTTTAAAATCCCTGTGTAACTTTAATATAGAAGCCCTAAAAGTACCAAACAGAAGCTTTTGCTCACTGTCAGGCTTAATTGCTTCATCTGACATGAAGTAAAACCTTGCTATTCTTGCAGAACCTAGGAACCAAGCTGTTGAATACAATACAAGCTAGGGTGTAAAGGCCTTTCCTGTTTTGCAAAATCCCATGGTAGGTTTAAAGCTACAGATAATTCACTGCTTACCAGTTTCAGTAGATTACCTGGTTCCACTGTAAACACAGCATGTTTTAGCTATTGTTGCTTCTGAAGTACAAAGTCATCTGAAAATCACCAACAGGGGAAACACTCCTGTATAAAGAAAGGTTTCGGGAGCAAATGCATCTCCTTACAGCAAGTCATGCATCTAATGGCATTAGAATAAACATGTAATGGATTGAGTTTGCCTAACAAGTTAGCACACATGTCAAACTTGTATCAGTGTCACCAAGCTTCCCAAGTTGTACTGAGTGAGGAAAGGAAGAGATAGCACCAATGGGTCAGTCATAAAATAAGACAGAAGGCATCTAGAATGCTTCTAGAGCTCCTTCATAGCACAATAGGATCAAGAGAGAAGTACCCATCTATCCATCTATTAAGGTCACAGTTTTCATGACTATCCATTAACCCTTCAAGACATCAAGCAAATTCCGCAAGAGGAAAAAAAAAAAAAAAAAAAAGAGGAAAAATTCTCCAGCAAACAAGTGTAGCTTTCTGCCTATAGTTGCCATCTTGTAGCAGCATTTGGTAGCAAGTAGCTACACACAAGAAACTAATTAACCAGAGGATTCTCCTGATACACGCCTTGACCTCCCAGTTACTTTTCTTCAAACCAGAACCTTCAAGTTCCAAAGAACAACGGCTTCCAAGTCCTGCTGGGAATTAGGACCATCAATTCAAACTACAGACAGGGTCCCTAAGGATCCTAACAACTATTGCTACATTTAGCTTCAAACTAAGGCAAAAGAAAGTTTGGGCAGGTACTTTCTCCCTTCTTATTTCCTAAAACCCTCTGTTTTCACAGGACTAGCTTTGACTAAAACCCTTTCCCTACAACGAGTGAAGACTATGTTACCTAAAACAGAACGGGCCAAGTCCTAGTGACAGGACTGCTGAGTGCACCCCTCACATGTGATGAATGCTCGTGTTTCACGTTCAGCGGCCTATGCATCCACAAAGCCACAGAGTAAGCACATGCATAGGCAAAATAGTCAACGAATCCTGATACAGAAGCCTCACACACATCAGTCAGGGAGAGATCATGGCAAACAGACCGCTGACAGCTGGAGGAGAGACTTTTCAGAGCTTGACAACAGCTCATTTTTAGTACTCAACTGCTTCCAACCTCTGCAATACAAAGCATAGAGGGAATTATATGCCCTTTTAAGTGTCTGTTTTAACTGTTCACACTTCATAACCTTTCCAGAACACAAAATATTTAAACCAGAGTTGTTCACTAGGTAAAACAGTGAAGATTTCTTGTTAAGAATATGGCAGGATCAGCAGGCTGATGCATGATGGACTTTC
>WBMY01002970.1:801-15994 GCA_013397315.1 Donacobius atricapilla
AGGCGGGGCACAAAGCCTTTAGGGTTACGGCTTTATGGTGCCTTCCAGTGCAAACCCTTCTACGATGATTCAATGACTGTATGTCCATATGTTATAAATAACTTGCCTTTCGTAGGTGGGGTTGTGAATTGTTTGTTATTATAATGAATTGTTATATGTACCTGATGTTGAGGGGTATGGGGTAACGAGTTGTTAATTTGGGTGTGCTGTGATCCAAGTGTGTGGCAACTGAGAGGGTGGTGAGAGTTTGGTGAGTTTGATAGAAGAAACTTTATAGAATGCTGCCTCATGGAGCGATGAATGGAAGGAACGTTCTGGAATGTTGCCTCATAGAGCAATGAGAACAACCTGGATTGTGATTGGAGAACGAGCCGACCAGTAAGATCGAAACACAAGAGATTTTAAAACCCCCGGGTGCCTAGCNGCTTTATGGTGCCTTCCAGTGCAAACCCTTCTACGATGATTCAATGACTGTATGTCCATATGTTATAAATAACTTGCCTTTCGTAGGTGGGGTTGTGAATTGTTTGTTATTATAATGAATTGTTATATGTACCTGATGTTGAGGGGTATGGGGTAACGAGTTGTTAATTTGGGTGTGCTGTGATCCAAGTGTGTGGCAACTGAGAGGGTGGTGAGAGTTTGGTGAGTTTGATAGAAGAAACTTTATAGAATGCTGCCTCATGGAGCGATGAATGGAAGGAACGTTCTGGAATGTTGCCTCATAGAGCAATGAGAACAACCTGGATTGTGATTGGAGAACGAGCCGACCAGTAAGATCGAAACACAAGAGATTTTAAAACCCCCGGGCGCCTAGTCCCTCGGTCCTTCTGCAGAACCTCAGTACTCAAGGAGTACTCTGAGTAGCACACAGTTTGTTATTTGTTACTCTGACTTGCTGCATAGGCCTCAAACTTATCTTGAGGTCTCAACCCCAGTTGTTCTACGTTTCAAATAGGCTTCTTTTTTTAAATCACCAGCCTTGTTTTTTTACCCGTTTATAGTGTGAATAGTGTAAACAGAGGGCTACAAGTGGAATGCGTTGTCTTGCTCTACACACAGGGAACAAAGATACTTCTGTTTATCTCCCTTTGTGTAGCCGGGAATGCCATCACCTGCTCCACTGCCATGTCTCCGCAGAGGTTGCTCTGAATTAATCGCGGTGTTTAATTGTGGCCTCTGTTACCGCAGCCTGGCGTGGGACAGTCCCTGGGCCCTGGGGGTGGCAGATGGAGCTCAGTGAGGGTCCGATCAGACCGGATTGGGCAGTACCTGCAGGGAGGAGAAACTGCAAGAGGGGGCACCAAGACCACGCTGGGCCCTGCAATGGCTGTCTGGGTCAGTCTGTAGATGCTCCCAACCCTTCTGCTGCCCCTAGGGAGCACTGGGGGAGCAGGAGGGGACCAGGGTTAAACCCCCAAGCTGCAGCCCAGGGTGTCTGCAGGCTCCAGGGAGGGAAGGGCCAGTGGATGCAGTGGTGCTGGTTTGGGAAGTTGGTGAAGGGTCTAAAGGGTGAGTTCTATGAACTATGGGGTTGTTTTGCCTGGAAAAAAGGAGGCTCAGGGAGGACCTGACAGGAGAGTGGAATCTAGTGGGAGTCGGGCTCTGCTCCCAGGGAACAGGGACAGGAAGAGAGGAAAAGTCCTCCAGCCGTGCCAGGGGAGCTTCAAGTTGGACATCAGGAAGAATTTCTTCACATAAAGAGTGATCAATCATTGGAAGGGGCTGCCCAGAAGTCCCTGGAGGTGTCCAAGGAACCACTGGATGTGGCACTCAGTGCTCTGGTCTATTGACAAAGTAGGATCGGTCACGGGTTGGACTCAATCATCCTGGAGGTATTTTCCAAAATAATTGATTCTGTAATTCTGTCAGGCAAGACCTTGAGTACATGGTTGCTATGAGAGATTACTCTCCCTGTGTGCGTAAGCTATAGTTGTTACACACAAGCAGAAGGGTATGGTGAAGTTTCCAGGGTACAGGGTATGATGAGGTTTCTGAGTGCATATTATTGCTGTTTCCACTTTGGAGCCCCCACAGTTGGGATTTTTTGTTTGTTTGTTTTTAAAGAATCCTTCCAGAAGACTAACCACAGAGCTGCTGTGGTTTCAATTCTAAAGGGAGGCATGTTCTAGACAAACCTTTTGTTTGTTTGCATTCTGACTTTCTTATCTTTCAGAGGAAAGCACAGTGCAGCATCAGGCCTATGAGTGGTAAGCCGGCACAGAACTACACAGGTGCCTAAACTCAGGTGATATTATTTAGCTGTATAAAAAGGAGTATTTTTGATACTTTGAGAAATTCAAGCTACAGTGACCCAGCAGCATAAGTTCCCCCTATTCTGCTGCATGTCATTGCAGAGACATTGCTCTGTGACTCCCCTGGCACATATTGACGCTGTTTGGGTTGGTCCTGCTCACAAGGGCAAAAATAACAAAAGGGCAGCAATGACACCAGCAAAGAACTGTTATAGCTAAGGCCTTTGCCCTTAGATCACCACCACACTTCTTAATATTGGCAGGTTTCCAGAGCTGAGTGGTATCTCGTAATCTGGAGTTTTCTTGCTTGTTCAGGTCAGCCCATGAGGCTGTTGTTAATGACTTTTTTGAACTGTTCATGCAATTTCTTATTGCATCAGAAGAAAAGCATGTTGGAATATATTAATTAGGCACAGAGGGAATATTGGCCAGGAGTATGAGGTGCCAGAGGAAATGTCCTCATGTTGGTGTAGCAATGGCTGTTTCCTTCCTATACTCCTCTCATCATTCTGGTTGTGGTATTAGGGCTGTGTGTGGATTCATGGAGTGTAGAAAAGACAAGCCCTCACTGCACTGGAGGAGTTAGACACAACCTCAGGCAAATCTCCAAGGTCTATGGTAATATAACCTAAATAGGAGGTGTGTCCTTGTCTGGCATTCCTGCCTATCCCATGTGACACGAAGTAATGTGCTTAACTCCCCGCATACTGTTGTAAATCTGGTCTGTAATCTGCAGTGCTCAAACAGGAGGGATATGTGAATGATATCTGCTCAGTCCGTACACATCACCTATAGTTAACTACTCATTATGGTGCCAGATGAGGGCCCTGCTCTCTTTTCCCACTGAAATTAAGCTGATTTTACTAACAATTACTACAGACTAATGGATGTAGAATTGACCATTTAACTGTCTGCCTTTTTTTGAAAATTAAATTTAAAAAAAAAATTAAATCTCTCCCCTCTCCCCCCTCTTTTTCAGGAGTGAGTTTTCACTGCTGCCCATCTCATGCATGGAGTTGTGCTGCGTGAATGACAAAGGCAAAGAACTACCAGGTGAAAAACCACTGGTGTAACCCACATGGTTTAAAGTTGCTTTTTCTTTATATAACCAACATGACTGAAGTTGCTGATGCACTTGCTTCATCCCACCATGTCAGTCAGTGTTATGCATTGTATCTTTCTCCTTCTTGTCCATGTGTGATTCACCACAGTTTACCATGGCAAAGAGAATCTCTAGTGTGCAACACACACAAGTCAGAGATACCATCATAAAATTGCTGTCTTGTGGTGCATGTAATCAGCAGTATGCCCTGTGGAAACTCTGCCTTCCCCAAGATGCTTTTAGAATTCTTGTGTGGCAAAATATCTCCAGCGTGCTCCTGAGCGAGCAGTGGCAAAGGGTTTTCAAAGCCCAGGTTTCTACTTTGTGCAGTTTTATTTTAGGAGCAAACACTGCAAAATCTACCTAAGAGCTATGAAAATGGGAAGGTCTTAGCCTTGTCAGGCCCTTTATAATTGATGTATATTTAAAATGTCACATCAGGCTAATGGGTATGAGATTCATGACCGCATTTGCGAGGGTGGCCTAAACCAAGAGCCAACAGTGCTGCACACACAGGTGCAAATTTTGATTGTGGAATGTTATCACGGGGATATAAAATCTTCCTTAACAGCAACAAACCTCGCCTGCCTCACAGAAGAGTCGCATTTGAATTCACTTTGTTTCTGAAGTGGAATAGTCTGTAATTTTGTTCCAAATTACAGTGTGGCCACAGCAGGAATTTGAATGAAGCTGAAACCAGTAGTAATTGGGAAAACCAGAATATAATGATAGTTGTGTTCATGCTTTCTGCAGGCCTCCCCACTGTCTAGGGGAAAACTTTTAAGAGTCAACCCTTACCATGAAGATCTGTTTTAGTGTTTTTCTTACCATCTGGGAATTGATGTATTCTTAGAGGATCACAACTTGCTTATCATGTTCTAAAGCTGTATTCTCTTGCATGAAACTGGCATGCAAACATAAATGAGTTGAGAAAAGCTGGAGATGAATATAAAAAGGAATAGTAGCACTTCCTTGTGGGATGTTTTTAAAATCTGATCTTGCTGGCTAAAACCATCTTAGTACTTCAGTAACACTATGCTTAAAATTCAGAAAAGAAGGAATGAAAGTAAGATACTTAAAATAAAATTCATTATAAGACAAGGCATAGTGGTTAGAATGAGAATAAATACATTAAGTTAATGCATGTCTCAAGGTAATTAAAATTAATCACTGTTTGATGCACTGAATTTTATCCCAAGAGTTTTTGTTCATTTTGATAAGTGAACTAATGAAATGCCTTGTAATTAAAAGATGGAAGTGGTCCCATGGAGGATAGAACTATAAATAGGTTGAGATAGGGATTCTTCACATGAGCAAAGGGTGGGTCCATCAGTTACTGCTGAATATTGCAATCGTCTTAAAGCAACATGTGGCTCAGGAAACCGTGACTGGTTGGTGCCAGGATCAAGAATGGCGGAGGATTGAGAAAATCTTTGTGTGATGTAGGAGCGTGTAGGAGTGTGTTGTCTGTTACTGTTAATGTGAGCAGGGCAGTGGGCGAGGCTTGTGTGCAGCAGCTCACCCCGAAACCTCAAGTTGTCATAAAAAAGCCTTTATTTGTCAGCTCTTTGTCCCTTAACATTATGAAGGTCATTGAGCTAAACTTGGTAAGAGCTCTGGTATTGCAGAATTGAGGCAATGAGGCCTTTCGGGTTTTGCTGATTGAAGCCAAAAAACTTGCATGCTTCAGTTTCAGTGAGTAACACTTGGCAGTTCTGAATGATGCAGCTGGAGAAGCTCCAGCACTGTTGGACTCTGAGACATGGACCAGTAATTGCTGCTGGCCTCAGCCTATTTCTTCTTACCAGGCAAAACACACAAATTGGTGGTTTTGCTCATAAGCTGTATTTTACTTAGAAAACCGCAACAATCCTTTGTCCTCTGAGGAATGTGGAGTTGCATTTGTGCCCTTTTAATGGGGTTTTCTGCTTCAGCCTTTGTTCTTGGATTGACTGTGCAGGTTCACAGGTGCTGGGTAAGGACAGAGGAGCTTGGGCACAGGTACTGTGTTGGTGTAAGCCCTGAGCAGATGAGGATTCCAGTTCAGACCTTCAGGCTATCCTGGTTAAAGAATAAATAGCTATGGTCAGTCATTGAAAGTAGTTTTTATGACTACGAACTAAAATGCAAAACTATTTCTGTTTCTTACAACCTCCCTTGCCCTCGTAGGGATCAGATGTGAAGCAGAACTTCTTTAAAGGCTGCTGCTTCATCTCTGCAGTATCCCATATTGAGAATCATCAGTCCAAAGAAATGCTGGTATGTTAGTCAGAACTTTATTGCCTGGTGGGTATACTGAGATCACATTATAAATGCTGATGGTGCAAACCCAAAGTGATAGTCCCCCTGCTCTTCCCCCAGATCCTCATGTTACAAATTACACATTTGGGATGTACATTTGAATGGCCTTGTTCCCCTGGTTCAATAGCTGGCAGATGATGCGGAGCAAATGGTGTAATTTCTGTTACTATATCAGTTGCTAACTGGGCAAGACAACAGCCTTTAAGATTAAAGTTTTAACAAGTATTTCGAGAGTGAGCAAGTATAGACTTTATTCTTCTCGAGAGTTACAGTTTATTTTTTGAAATCCCTGGCAGAGTTAGAATGTTCTGTCAGAAAATTTCTCCAGTGAGAAATAGCAGGCAAAGAATATTTTCTGTGGGATGGTATGAGCAACCTTGTACTTTAAAGCTTGTATATTAATTGCTTGTTAATGGACAGCTTTTGGCAGAATTTCCTTTTGGTATGGCCTCAAGAATTTTAATGGCGATTCAGTCAGCGAGTGGAAAAAATATGCTTTAGAAACAATAAACAGGATATTCTGTGGTTTCGCCTGTGACATGGGTTGAATCAACCGTGTTCTGGTTTTGCACAATTATAAACTCCATTAACTTCATTAAGAGCAGGAAGATAGATTACATCCTTCTGACTCCAATGCAATATATTTCCCCCCCCCCCAACACCTCATGCATTTTCAGGAAGGCTATAAGGAGAGGCAAACAAATGGTAAAACCCCCGTGCATGTTGGGGAGTTCATTTTCTGTGTCTTGCTTACATGCCTCTGAAAGTGATTCCCAAAGTGTTTTCAAGCCCACTAAACATTTTTAAGCAATGTTTTTGGCAGCAGAGGGTTTATTACTGGCTTGAGTCTTGTAGACAGTGCATATGTGTAAATATGCAAAAACGTGCACTGGGGGGGTGTGGGGGGGAATCCCCACAGGAGTCTATTTATCCAGTATTCCTAAAAAAAAGCCAGTGCTGCTGAAGTGATTGAGCCTCTTGATTTTCACTCCTGTGCTTTTCTTACTTTTAGTGGACATTGGATGAAAATTCTCCAAAATAGTATTCTTCCCAGAAAAGATTGGGAAAAGCTCTGTTGAACAACGTGTCTTAAGCCAATAATAAAACCCCCAAACCAACAAAACCAGCATGCAAAAACCACTGGGAAATCTGTAGAGTACAGGAAAAGTCCTCAGCTTACCCTAGGCATAGTCTGTCCCATCAAGAACAGGAGCCCTCAGCATGGACAGGCTTTTCTGTGCCAGCTGTTCTGTGCTGTGTCACCTCTCCTGTTCTGGTCACCTCACTTGGGAAGAGAAAGGGGAATTCTGAATTGCTTGAAAGAATTTTAAAGTCTGTATGACAAAGCGTTGCACATACTGGCAACCTGGTAACTCAGGTGAGAGCACAGACCAAGTTCTCCCCTCCCCTGGTGGCACATTCCCATTCCAACTCGCTGAGCATCATTCCCTCAAAAATTTTGGGACTAACCCCTCCTATAGAAGGAAGGAGGGATTGGCAGACTCTCCTGGGGAAAAGAATGGGCTCTAATCGTTTTCTCCTGTCCCAAATTAGGTGCTAAATGTGTTGGGAGAAACTTACCAGGAACCTGGAGACAGCATTTTTCAGAGGGGAAATGGTACTGGTCAGTTTGCTGGTGGTGTTTGAATTTTTGGGAAAAGCGGAGTGTCCCTGTTGCTGTTAGAATTCATTGATAAGACAAGAACTATGGCCCTTCAGTGATCATACAATCATAGAATCACAGAAAGGTTTGGAATGTAAGGGACCTTACAGAACATCCAGTTCCCTCCCTGCTGTTCCATGGGCAGGGACACCTTCCGCTATCCCAGTTTGCTCCAAGCCCCATCCAACCTGGCTTGTCCTCAGCCAGGGATGGGGCAGCCACAGCTGTTCTGGGCAACCTGTGCTTCTCTTGGGATGCTGCAGGACCTGATTCTGCACTGACTTTATGATCTGCCATTCTGGATCTGTCACTTGATGCTTTTTGTGTCAATGCCAACCAATGCCAATTTTTTTTCCCCACTGAAGCACATATTTTCGTAGTATGTGATCAGCAGAAAATATTGAGGAGCCTTTAGTATAATCTGTACACCCACTGATACCAGCGGGGAACTGGAGACTTAACTACTCAACAGATCGCACTTTTCACCTTTAAATACACACCTTATTGTGTAAACACAAGTGCTGTGCACAGACTGTACACCAAAGCCTCAATTCTGTGCCTTTGACTTTCTGAATGCAGTTATTACTGGAGCGTATTTTACTTAGCCAGGGCCAGGAGCTCTGTGCATTTGGCACAGAAACTATTGGGCCCTCAGCATTTAACAGAGGATTTGATGCAGATTGGAGATAAGGTTAATGTCTTCAGGCAGCAAACACAATGCTGTAGTCAAGGTCTTAACAATTGTAGGGATATGGAGAGGATTTGGGGTCCAGTCATCATTTGTATATACCACTCTGGGGCAGGGACCCCACTCAGGTTAGTGAAGGGGCTGAATTAAATGGTTTGGCATGGGAGGCCATAGTTAATCACGTCTGTCTGTGGTGTGCACGTTTTATCCAGAATGTGGTAAAATACTTGTAAAAAAATCCTTGGCATCAATGTTTTTAGAATAAATGTACTTGTTGCATTGTACCCATTGAGGATCTTTCTCTCCATCTTGTTGTAATGCTTGGTAGATGTTCTTGTAGTGAAGATTACAGTAGCTGAGGCTGAATTTTAGCTTGAACCTATAATCCCAGCAGTTCCCTCAGAAAGCTATGAAGAGGCGACAAAGCCACATAGCAAAAAACCATTTGAAAGTAATCCTCTATGACGGTGGATAAATTTAAATGCCAGTGCTACTGTTTTTATTTTGAAATGCCATTTGATAGCACAGCTTTAGACTCCAGATTCGCTATTTGGTCTCTCTAAATTAAAATTAACAGTGAAGCATCTACCAGCTGTGCCAGGGCTCACTTCCCCTTGTTTAAAATGTCTTGTGCTGCTTCATTCAGTTGGTTCAGGTTCTTGATCCATTCCATTCCATGATCCAGCTCATCAAGGTGCTGTTGAGTGCTCTCTTCTGATGTGTATCCATAGTGCCTTAGGCATCCTGAGTCCTAGAGAGTTCACAATCCTTTTCTCCTTCTCTCTTTCCTCATTGTCACTGGCTTTGTGCTTATCCCATTGTTCTAACCCGGAGTTCACAAAGACCTGTTTTTTCTAAAAATGGTTCTTTAAGGCTGACCCTATTCCCAGACACTTTGCAACTCAAAATGCTGCCCTTCATCCCTGTGTGTTTCGTGTTGATTTTTGAGTTCCTTTGGCACAATCAGACTATATAATTTTGGAGCTGCCTCTTGTTTGTACAGTGCATTGTACCTAGTACACATTGCTGTGCTCAGCTCCAGCTCTCTATAAATAATGAAAACATGCAGGGCTTGCTGGCACAAGTCAGTGCAGCATTTCCTGAGGCTCTGGTGTGTTTCCGGGAGCTTGACTTTGCTTTTGAGACTGCTGTGTGAGTATTTTCCTATAAGGCTTCACGAGAGTGTCTGTTCTGCAGTTCCTCTGTTACAGGACACACAGCTCTGTGTTACACCCGTGCATGCAGAATGCAAAAAGGGCTCAGCCAGCTTCCCGTGCCCTCCCATCTCCTCCTCAAATGCAGAAATAAATCAGAGCCCTGCCTGGAGCATAGGAGGGAATATTGTTGTCCCAAAAGAGGGGTGAGGAAGGTGAGTTGTCCGCCCACAGCCCAGCTGGGGCTGGCCAACAGACAAGCTGTGTGCCTGAGCTCTCAACAAATACCTGTGTGGAGTGACTGGAGTTGCAATTTTAGGATACAAAGCAAATCTGGATAGAAAAAGCCAACCTTAAGGAATCTGTTTGCCGTACAAGCAGCATCTGAAGTCACGGTCAGCAGCAGCAGCGGCAACCACCCTCCTGGATGTTTGCCAAGTGGAGTTATTTTTGCGTTGTAAAGTGCCTTCAGATAATTCTTCTGAAGGGTGCTACATAAATAAAACAACTGCCTGATTGGTTTAAAGTGAATCTCTGGAATTTTGGCTCCCCAAATTCTACAAATTGCATGAATAAATTTCCCTGCTTCAAAAATTAAACTAGATCTATCATGGTTGAAATGAGATTAATTTTATTAAACACAATGGTTCATTAGTGAAGAAGAAATTACATGTTTTTATGCATAGTCTGCAGAGAATATTTTACTTCAGCTCTTTCAAACATAAATAAAAATATAATGCTCATTGAATTGCTTTTTAGCCAGCATACAGTGATAGCGGTTGTGATGTTGTGCTGTAGGGTACCTTTTGGAATTCCTAGGGAACATGAGGCAGAAATTGGCCCTGAAGAGCAAACCCGTACATTCAGGAGCTGGTTAGTGTTGGAAGCACCTTACAGATGATGGAGGTGGTCTGGTGATACTATTTGATGTAATGCTGAGGCAGAGGGCTGGATCATTGCATCCATTGATGAAGAGCACAACTTGTCCTTCGGAGAGAGAGCAAGGAGCTCAGTCCTGGAGCCCCAGAAATTCAAACAGTGACTGAGCCTGTGCAGCCACCGCCGTGCTCAAGTACCCTGGGGGTTTCCCCAGCTCAAACCAGAGCAGACCCTGCACTGGATGCTGAGGAGTTGAATGAGTATTGGATGAATTCTTGGGGAGTGGCAGCCATCTGTTGGTGGCTGCTCACTGAAATTCCTCCTGTTTAATCTCACAGTGTTTGTGTGCCTGCATCTGTTTATGTTGAGTAGGGACCTTATGTATGTTTGGTATTTTTCTGACACCACAAGTATCTTTGGAGCCCGGATTATTCCTATGTACATCAGAGCAGCTGGGTGAGACCAGTAGACCTATTAATGTCAATCCCAAGTCAGACAGCAGCATCGATGTTTGGAGGCAGTTCTTTCTCTCAAGTGGCCGATCACAGGAGCTGCACAAAGATTTCTGCTTCTGCAACCGAATTCTTTGTGATTATGTGGTAACATTGTGTTGAGGCACAATTAGAGGAGTTCTTCTNATTTTTTTTTATACTTGGCTGCCAGTCACTGGCGTGTCGCAGCACAGACAGAGGAGCTCTGTGTCTGTGCTCATCATTTGCACTGGTACTTGCCCAAGGATCTGGCACTACCCGTGAGATGAACATGGACTTGACATTGTTATACACTGGCACTGACTGACTTTGAAAAGTGATGCTCCCTGTCAAAGTAAGTGTCTGGTTTAGTGGCAGGATCTCAGTGTGGAGAAGAGGTTGTGGACAGCAGCTGCCGGAGCCAAAAGAGCACACTTTGAGATAAGGCTGACATGTTGCAAAGTGACTGAACTCTCACTTCAGGGCCAAGACTTATTTCTGGGAGTCAGTAAACTTACTCTTCTACATGGTTGTAGTAACGTTTTCCCCCATCAGACTGTTTTTTTAGGGCATGGCAGCTCTTCATAGTTTTTATGATCAGAGGGCTGGAACACCTCTGTTATGGAGAGAGACTGAGAGAACTGGAAGTATTCAGCCTGGAGCAGAGAAGACTTCAAGAGACCTTAGAGCCCCCTCCAGTGCCTATGGGGGCTCTGAGAGAGCAGGAGAGGGACTTCTGACAAGGGTCTGGAGTGACAGGACAAGGGGGATGGCTTTCCACTGCCAGAGGACAGGGTTAGATGGGGCATTGTGAAGAAATCCTTCCCTGTGAGGGTGGTGAGGTCCTGGCACAGGTTGCCCAGAGAAGCTGTGGCTGCCCCATCCCTGGAAGTGTCCAAGGCCAGGTTGGATGGGGCTTGGAGTAGCCTGGGATAGTGGAAGGTGGAGTAAGATGGGCTTTAAGGTCCTTTCAGCCCAAACCTTTCCATGATTCTATATAACTATGTTACAGCTGTGCACAGAGAGGCACTGAGAGAGCAGCAGGACAGGTTCTCAGATCAAAGTGGGTCTCTCATACATGAGTGTCTCCACCTGAGCTGTTTATCCTGTGTCCCTCAGGGGTCCTGAAGAGCAAGCTCATGGTCAATCATCCAAAGTTATGATTTGCCCCTCTGTGGTCAGTCATCTCAGGCTTCACCTCTAGCCCATGAGGACTGTACCTGTGGGCTGAGAGGCAGCAGACACCTAGTCTGCTGCAGATGTCTCTTGCGGGCCCGAGATCCCCCCACCTGTGTGAGGCACGGTTGGACCTGCAGCATCTCTGCTGAGCCCCTGAAGGGTTTTCCAAGCCATAGCCCCACTGAAACATTGTCCCTGCTGCAGCCGCAGTGCAGCTCACACCTACAGGGAGAAACCTCTCCTCTGTTCCTGGATGCCCTGTGGGGCTGCAGTGACATGGCTGCTATGCCAGCACCTCAGTGTTTGGTGAAGTGCTGCAATCAAGGGCTACAGACATCATGGTTTGGTTTTTTCCCCCCTTGCTAATTGCTTTCCTACACGTACAAATTCTCAACCGATGCGAATGCTGACAAAGCCCCTGGGAGCCAGCCGTGCTAGGAGCTGCTCAGAATGGCAGACGCCACATATTTAGGGGTTGGACAGTGTTTAAAATGATGGGAAACATATTTTTGCTTAAGGTGTGTCTCTAACTTGGGATCCATCACTTGTGCATGTTGCTGTAGCAACGCTGCAATGGCATGGGAGTTGCTTTTATGGCTGATTTCCAAGCAGATCGTGGCAGGAGCTGTTACCAAGCAACCCACTCCTATGCTCCCATAACTAGGAAATGCAGCCAGTGCTTTTTAATACTGCCCAGGATTCTGATCATATGTTCATTTTGTCAACTTTGGTCTTTTTGATACAAAATAATTACTGTGGAGTACTAAAGAAAAATCCCTGTTTTGTGGGGACGTCCCCCTCCGCAGTCTCTCTCACATGAATGTTCAGTGTGGGAACATTCATAGGAAGGCAAAGACAACAGTTTATTTCTTTACCAAGGGAAAAAAAAAAAGGTNGCTTTGTGCTTATCCCATTGTTCTAACCCGGAGTTCACAAAGACCTGTTTTTTCTAAAAATGGTTCTTTAAGGCTGACCCTATTCCCAGACACTTTGCAACTCAAAATGCTGCCCTTCATCCCTGTGTGTTTCGTGTTGATTTTTGAGTTCCTTTGGCACAATCAGACTATATAATTTTGGAGCTGCCTCTTGTTTGTACAGTGCATTGTACCTAGTACACATTGCTGTGCTCAGCTCCAGCTCTCTATAAATAATGAAAACATGCAGGGCTTGCTGGCACAAGTCAGTGCAGCATTTCCTGAGGCTCTGGTGTGTTTCCGGGAGCTTGACTTTGCTTTTGAGACTGCTGTGTGAGTATTTTCCTATAAGGCTTCACGAGAGTGTCTGTTCTGCAGTTCCTCTGTTACAGGACACACAGCTCTGTGTTACACCCGTGCATGCAGAATGCAAAAAGGGCTCAGCCAGCTTCCCGTGCCCTCCCATCTCCTCCTCAAATGCAGAAATAAATCAGAGCCCTGCCTGGAGCATAGGAGGGAATATTGTTGTCCCAAAAGAGGGGTGAGGAAGGTGAGTTGTCCGCCCACAGCCCAGCTGGGGCTGGCCAACAGACAAGCTGTGTGCCTGAGCTCTCAACAAATACCTGTGTGGAGTGACTGGAGTTGCAATTTTAGGATACAAAGCAAATCTGGATAGAAAAAGCCAACCTTAAGGAATCTGTTTGCCGTACAAGCAGCATCTGAAGTCACGGTCAGCAGCAGCAGCGGCAACCACCCTCCTGGATGTTTGCCAAGTGGAGTTATTTTTGCGTTGTAAAGTGCCTTCAGATAATTCTTCTGAAGGGTGCTACATAAATAAAACAACTGCCTGATTGGTTTAAAGTGAATCTCTGGAATTTTGGCTCCCCAAATTCTACAAATTGCATGAATAAATTTCCCTGCTTCAAAAATTAAACTAGATCTATCATGGTTGAAATGAGATTAATTTTATTAAACACAATGGTTCATTAGTGAAGAAGAAATTACATGTTTTTATGCATAGTCTGCAGAGAATATTTTACTTCAGCTCTTTCAAACATAAATAAAAATATAATGCTCATTGAATTGCTTTTTAGCCAGCATACAGTGATAGCGGTTGTGATGTTGTGCTGTAGGGTACCTTTTGGAATTCCTAGGGAACATGAGGCAGAAATTGGCCCTGAAGAGCAAACCCGTACATTCAGGAGCTGGTTAGTGTTGGAAGCACCTTACAGATGATGGAGGTGGTCTGGTGATACTATTTGATGTAATGCTGAGGCAGAGGGCTGGATCATTGCATCCATTGATGAAGAGCACAACTTGTCCTTCGGAGAGAGAGCAAGGAGCTCAGTCCTGGAGCCCCAGAAATTCAAACAGTGACTGAGCCTGTGCAGCCACCGCCGTGCTCAAGTACCCTGGGGGTTTCCCCAGCTCAAACCAGAGCAGACCCTGCACTGGATGCTGAGGAGTTGAATGAGTATTGGATGAATTCTTGGGGAGTGGCAGCCATCTGTTGGTGGCTGCTCACTGAAATTCCTCCTGTTTAATCTCACAGTGTTTGTGTGCCTGCATCTGTTTATGTTGAGTAGGGACCTTATGTATGTTTGGTATTTTTCTGACACCACAAGTATCTTTGGAGCCCGGATTATTCCTATGTACATCAGAGCAGCTGGGTGAGACCAGTAGACCTATTAATGTCAATCCCAAGTCAGACAGCAGCATCGATGTTTGGAGGCAGTTCTTTCTCTCAAGTGGCCGATCACAGGAGCTGCACAAAGATTTCTGCTTCTGCAACCGAATTCTTTGTGATTATGTGGTAACATTGTGTTGAGGCACAATTAGAGGAGTTCTTCTTAATCCTGCCTTTGTTGTTATTTTCAGGTCTCTGTTTACTTGGTAATAAATATATGGCCTCTTGGAAGACATGCAAATGGTGACGATGAAATCGTGTATTTTTAGCTAATTATAACATAAACCTGTGCGGCTTTGTTTGGTGCAAGTCCCATTCTTTTCTGCCCAGAGCTGTCAAGGCTCTGCAAAGTGACCCTCTGCCCTGGAGCACTGTGCTGAGGCCACCGAACTGCCACATGCTGAGCCACAGAATAGATAAATCTGCCTGTCTGGGTGTTATTAGTGGTCCTGCTTAGCTCTTTGGACTCATTTGACCACTTTATAGAGCCTTATAAATATGATTTTTTCCCTTGAAAAATAATAAGCCTACCTATACTCAAGGCATGAAGTGGACATTATCTTCCTCAAAGGTACTGCCAGGGAATGGGTAAGCCTTTTATTATCCTTAGGTGGGAATTAGGGAGCAAGAATGGATGCTTTGTAAGGAATTACTGGTTATTATTACAGACCTCTGAAAAACAGACATGAAATTAGCAGTTGTGTGTCATTTCATTTACTGCTTTGGCAGTCTGCTTTCTACTCCTTTAAGGCTAAGATGGTTGCTAGGGCTTTGTAGTGAATAACCTTTTTGTGTACGGCTCAAGGTGGAGTGTAATTATTTTATAATTTTGGTTTGTGGGGCCATTTTAGACATTTTCAGAGAAAAAGAATTCAGCTTTTTTTTAATAAAAATATATATA
>WBMY01002970.1:16506-62224 GCA_013397315.1 Donacobius atricapilla
GAGGCACGGTTGGACCTGCAGCATCTCTGCTGAGCCCCTGAAGGGTTTTCCAAGCCATAGCCCCACTGAAACATTGTCCCTGCTGCAGCCGCAGTGCAGCTCACACCTACAGGGAGAAACCTCTCCTCTGTTCCTGGATGCCCTGTGGGGCTGCAGTGACATGGCTGCTATGCCAGCACCTCAGTGTTTGGTGAAGTGCTGCAATCAAGGGCTACAGACATCATGGTTTGGTTTTTTCCCCCCTTGCTAATTGCTTTCCTACACGTACAAATTCTCAACCGATGCGAATGCTGACAAAGCCCCTGGGAGCCAGCCGTGCTAGGAGCTGCTCAGAATGGCAGACGCCACATATTTAGGGGTTGGACAGTGTTTAAAATGATGGGAAACATATTTTTGCTTAAGGTGTGTCTCTAACTTGGGATCCATCACTTGTGCATGTTGCTGTAGCAACGCTGCAATGGCATGGGAGTTGCTTTTATGGCTGATTTCCAAGCAGATCGTGGCAGGAGCTGTTACCAAGCAACCCACTCCTATGCTCCCATAACTAGGAAATGCAGCCAGTGCTTTTTAATACTGCCCAGGATTCTGATCATATGTTCATTTTGTCAACTTTGGTCTTTTTGATACAAAATAATTACTGTGGAGTACTAAAGAAAAATCCCTGTTTTGTGGGGACGTCCCCCTCCGCAGTCTCTCTCACATGAATGTTCAGTGTGGGAACATTCATAGGAAGGCAAAGACAACAGTTTATTTCTTTACCAAGGGAAAAAAAAAAAGGTTATATTCAACACATGCTGCTGAAGAATAATTGAAGGCAGACCATCTGCCTGGGTGGAATGAGCTGCATCCTTTGCTTCCCAGGTCTGCACCTGATCCAATGGTGTGTTCCAGTACAAGCCTCCCAAAATGCAGGTGTTGAAATGCTCTTCTTAAGTTCCTCCTAGTTTCTGCTCTGATTCTCATTTCTTCTGTTTTATTTCCCCAGTACTTAGAGGGGTTTTAATATCAATCTGTTTATGGAGAAGGATGTGAATTAGTAAAGTGTTGAAAATCATAAAGATGGTGATGATCCATTTCATGGATATTCTGAACTCAAGGCTAAGCCCTTAACTTTGGCCATGGAATTCATGTATCCCAAAGCCTGAGATTAATTTGTGCTTGTGCTTCTTGAGGCAGATGTAAACATTATTTTTGATTGAACAGCTTTTATTGAGTTTGAAGGATTTTTTAGCAGCATGTGAGAATTTGTTTGTTTGGATACAGCAAGAAGGCTCCTAGATGATTTGAGTGACCTCATCTATCGGAAGGTGTCGCTACCCATGGCAGGGTGTTGAAACAGAATGATCTTTAAGGTCATTCCAACCCATGGTGATTCTTTGATTTTATTTGGGATCACTCTGCTGTCCTGAAAGAGGCAAGTACCAGCTTGTTACACCAACTGTAGACATGACGCCTCATATCTGGTATCAATTTCCTGTTAAATAACAATTATACCTGCCCACAGTGATATTTAACGTTACTCAATCCTTGTAAAAATTACAAACTTAACATCAGCCCTAAAGGAATTGTGATTAGTCCCATATGTTGGCACTAACAAATGGTGACACTTAATAATGCCCTGTGTACTCTTATTTCAAATTTCCTGTTAAGCTGTGCTGTGCATGTACTGTCCCCCCAGAATGCTCATTGTCAGGGGAAGTAATTTCACATTCTACCTATTTAGCAAATGGACTGTAAAAGTTGATCTTCATTGTTTTGAGAGAATAGATTTTTACCATGTTCACAATAATGGACCAGTGTTATTTTAATGGGCTATGTGTGTGTGTCACAGCCTCACTGAAGCAGAGCAGATTCTTGTGCCTGCACAACTTCAATCCAGTAAATTGTCAGCAATAACTGGTTCTTTTAATCTTCTGCAGTAAATGCTAGTGATGAACTGACAACTCCGAAGGTAACAATTTCCCATTTATCCACAATCTATGTATATATATATATATAGAGTGGATTCTGACTGCCTGTGAATGACTAGCATTATCAATCTGATTTAAAATCTGGTCTGTTTTATAGTTCTGGAGGGATTCTGCCTGAATAGTTTGTGGATTATGAAGGGTAGCATTGTAATGAAACGTTGCCCAGAGAAGCTGTGGCTGCCCCATCCCTGGAAATGTCCAAGGCCAGATTGGATGGGTCTTGGAACAGCCTGGTCTAGTGGGAGGTGACCCTGCCTGTGGCACAGGGTAGAAACAAGATGAGCTTTCAGGTCCCTTCCAACTCCAGCTATCATATGAATTAACGTCAACATTCAATATATTACTTTCATTTTAAATATTCTATCACTCTGAGGCTAAAGGTTTAACACCAACGTGATGAGGTATGAATAGGCTTTACAAATTGCTGCAGTATTTAAATGGATCAGTTGCAAAAAATATGTACATTTGTGGGAAAATGACAACTGCACATATACGGCATTTCAGGCCTGGATATCACACATTGTTTACAATGAAAGCATTTGAAAAATGTGAGGATGTGGCACTTGAGGAGATGATTCATCACTGATGAACACAGTGGTGTTTGGTTGATGACCTTAAAGATCTTTTCCAACCTTAATGATTCCATGATTCTTTCTAGGAAAGGAATATCAGCTCCAGATCGGAAAGGGAAGAGAAGGATTAAGATCAGTGGCTGAGGAGCTGAGCTGACACATTCTACAGGGCTGTCCTTTCCCACGTGCTATGGTATGTGATGGCAATAAACTCGCCTCTCACAGCAGCAAAGCTACAACTTTGGATTGCTCTTGTTGGAGCTGTCTCCAGCTCTTTGACAAATGAGGCTTTTAATTCTCAGTTTCCCTCCTTTTGACTCTTTCTGTTTGGGTGTCCTGTGCAGGGCCAGGAGTTAGACTTGATGATCCTTGTGGATTCCTTCCAATTCAGGATATTCTAAGATTCTATCAAGTAACAAAGCTGGAATAAGGGTGTGGAAAGGCGTCCTGTCTGTATAAAGCAGGTTGTGCCTTTATTTACTGTAGAACTTTCACTCTGCTTATGCAGTGAGTTTATCCTGCTTCAAGTAGGAGTAGGCCTTGTGTCTGTATGAGCACATCTGCAGTCCTGGGTTCCTTGTGATTCCTCTGCCTTCATTCCCTCTGAGAAGTCAGAATCAGATTTCAAAAAATATGATGAACATCTGGTAAATCAGGACCCTCTGAGTTTATTTTGAAATATTTGTTCAGGAGTAACACAGCTATGCTGGGTGGTGACTGCTGTGGAAAACCTTTTCCTACTTTCGTCTGTATATTATGCCATTAAATTAAAAGGATCCACCTTTTAATTTAAGAGGTCAGCATTTTCCCCTCTCTGACTTAAGGTGAGAGAATCCGTCCTGCTCAGACATACACGTGTGACTGAATTATATTTACATTCTGTGTTCTCTGTATGTGCTGATTCCCCCCCTCACTCTCTGTGATCATCTGAACGCATTCTGGTTTATTTGGGAATCCCTTTATGGCAAAATGTTGATTTAGTGAATTCTGAGCAAGAGGAACAAAACATCAAAAGCCAGGACACATGGGGAATAAGTGACTGGATATGAGAGTGTTTCATCCAAGGGAAAATAATATAAAAAAAAGAACCGGGATAAAAATTTATCTGCCATGTTTTAAAGGATTCCTTTTCTTCTCAGACATGAAGCAGCTGGTATAAGACAAACATGCTAGTAGCTACTACCCATGTTAGCTCCTTGTTGTGCTAAGGATGGCAAGGAAAGAAAACAAAACCTGTCTGAATCATTGTTTTCCAAGAATGCTGCTTCCCCTGCAGATATTTACAGGTTGTTTTTTAGGAAAACTTTTGAGTTCACACGTTGCCCACTCATTTTCCATTTTTGTGACAGGGTCATAATATTATTGCATAATTCATCATGTAATCACATAGATCTGCACTTGATTTGATTAAAAATGGAAATGCATCAGCTACTCTTAAATTATTATGTCTTTTAGCACAGTGCTTTAAGAAAATCCAAGAATCATTGCGGATGGAAAGGACCTCCAAGTTCATCGAGTCCAGCCTGTGACTGATTCTCACCTTGTCAACCAGACCAGAGCACTGAGTGCCATGTCCAGTCATTCTTTGGACACCTCCCTGGGCAGTTCCTTCCAGTACCCAACAACCTTTTTCTCCAAAGAAATTGCTCATGATGTCTGGCCTGAACCTCCCCTGGAGCAATACAACCCATATTTGTGTTTTGCAGAGGTGGATCTTCTCCAACCGTGTGGTGCAGCTGACACTGGAAGGTGTTGATGTCCCCTCCTGTAAACAGTCTCCTCTTTTCCATTTCTAGAAATGTGGCTGTTCATCTTGAAGAGCTTTGGAGTTTCTTTGGAGCAGAAACCTGACATTTTGTACACAAATAGCCTAAAAACTACCTCAGGGTTATGCAGCCATTTTAAAAATGAACCCATCAGACACTCAACACCTGGTAACTATTACTTTCAAAACTGAAAGTTATTTTAATTTGAAAAGTGTTCCACAGCTTGACAGCATTTCCCACATATTTCTACTGTCTTCCAACTGGAGAAATTTGGAAAACAGTAGGCAAGTGTGTGTGTATGGATGGAAAAGGATGGAAAAGCTCATGCTGCAAAAATGTGGGAACAGGTTTGGAAGCAATCTTTTTTCAAGTACAGCTGAAGGTAAATAAACTTAAACTAATCGAAATCTTACTTTTTGAAAAAAGTTGCAATTAAATCTTATTTTCCTGATAAAAATACTTCTGTCAAAATTTTCTGACACGTTCTAATTCTCCTGTAGGGGATGGAGCATTTGCTTTTCCTATTCCTCTAAAGAGACTCTAGGAAATAATATTAAGCATTAAATGAAAATGATGATAGAATTGCAAAGCCAAGGATTGAAGCTTAGGAAATGAGGGAATTGAGGCTCCTGTTTGATTTCATTCATCATTCAGGCCTGAGCTGTCCTTACTACATGCTTCATTTTGTTTTCCATCACCTGTTGGGTTGTTACTGACATAGGGCCAAGCATGCACCAACCACATCAATGTTACTGCTGTGGGAATTCTGTAGCCTGACTGCACAGGAATAACTCAGTGTGTAAAGCAGAGGTAACGCTGCACTGGACTCAGGTCTCCAGCTGTTTTCTGTTCATTATTCCTTTAACCTGCATGCCTGCAATTGTATGTTTACACTGAGTTGTCAAAGCTCCAGCATGAAGCTGGGATATTTCCAGTGGAGCTATGGCAGATGTGGCTCAATGGCTGGTGTAAAAACCTTTGGTTTTTTTACAGTTCTGAACAGATCTGTGGCAAACAGCCAAATAGCATCTGGAAAGCCAGCGGGAAGCAATGAAAAAGGGGAAAGCCTTTACTGCATGTGAATAAAAGTGTTGGCTGAAAGGCAAATAATCTCCTAGATTGGCAGCTCCTGCCCTCAGAAAGTGTCCTGACAGCTCAGCACTCTGATCCAGAATCCAAGATTTTTAGCTCTGCTGCTGCTGAGGTCAACATTGCTTGTGGTATCATAGAATAAGAATGGTTTGAGTAGGAAGGGACCTTAAAGATCATCCAGTCCCACCCCCTTGCCATGGGCAGGGACACCTTCCATTAGACCAGGTGCTCCAAGCCCCACCCAACCTGGCCCTGGACACTTCAAGGGATGGGGCAGCCACAGCTGCTCTGGGCAACCTGTGCCAGGCCTCACCACCCTTGGAGGGAACAATTTCTTCCCACTATCCCATCTCACCTTCCCTCTGGCAGTTTAAAACCTTTCTCCTTCCTCTTGGCACTCCAGGCCCTTGTAAATAGTCTCTCTCCATCTTTCTTGTAGGCTCCCTTCAGGTACTGGAAGGTCACAATCAGGTCTCCTGGTCTTTTCTCTAGGCTGAACAATCCCAATTCTTTTAGCCTTTTCATGCAGGAGATCTGCTCTATCCTTCTGGTGATCTTGGTGGCTCTTCTGGACTCACCCCAACAGGTCCCTGTCCTTCCTATGCTGGGATCCCGGGGCTGGATGCAGCTTTCCAAGTGCTAATGGCAAGTGAGCTCTCAAAGCTTCCTCAGAAGGTTTAACTTTTGCTGTCTAAACAGAGAAAAAAACAAAAGGAATGCTGCTAAATTACCTCTTGTTTTATAACCAAGTGGGAATGGTTGGGGGAGCTGTGACAGGCAGTGGGATCTCCCCCCGGGGGTGAACATGACCCCTATCCCCTGTTGGGGTCCCTGTGGTGGATTAAATAAACTCCAGGAAATGTCAGCAGTAACTGAATAAACAATCTGTGTTTGAATAGTGTTGGCTGAATAAATGACTGGTTTGATGGCAGCCACTGGAGAAGGGCTCTGTCAATAACAGTAGCACTCAGGTATGTAAATATGGAGATCTGGGATTGTACTATCAGCATTTATCAGGTTATGGATTTTTCCTGTATTAAAAGGGAATATAAAAGAGGCATGTGGATGCAGGACAGTTTGAGCATGGTCAGCATAGCTGGGGGCACATGGGGAGGTCACATGGGCTTGCCTTTACCAGGTGCCTCACCTTGGTGCATGTAATCTCTGTCCCAGGAAAATCACCTCTGGGCTTTTATGGCCACTTATCAATGTGTGTTTGAGGACTTCAGAGAGATGACCCTAATTTTTGAAACTTGGCTGTAAGGAAAGAAAGGAACGTTTATTTTCTTAAGCTGGTATTAAGCTTAAGAGTCTACAGGTTGGCTATTCAGGTAGTCCTACCTGGTCCACAGGAGAGTCTCTGACAGGTAATTAACTAATTACCTAGAGCAAATCCACCTTTAAGTACACAGGGAAGGTAATGCTGTCAGACACCAACCATGAGGGTAAACGATTAAGCAAATGGATAGTTCTGCAGGTGACTTCTGGATTTACAGTGGAAAATGGCTTTCAAAGCAAGGGAGTTTTGCCATTTATTTGAAGGGAGCCAGGATTCCACCCTGAGCTTTTGAGGCCAACAGGGACCCTGGATATATCCAGGATGACCTCTGGAAAAACATGTGTACTGCAGGGTACAACTGGTTACCTGGGTTGAAAAGCCCCTGGAGAGGAGAGAGTTACAGGATGCAGGAAAATTAGGCTGAAGTGATCTCTGATTATGACCATCCAACCCCTTTTCTGGTACACTTTTTCTCATTTCTATATGAAGGTGAGGAAGAGATTACGCTGTGCTCTCAGTCAAACATGGCTGGGAAAGGGTAATTTGAACAGAATCATTGTTTTTGGTATGTGACACAAATGGTTTTTAAAGCTTAAGCTCTTATTTTTAGGACTAGCAATACACAGTTCTTTATTGACCCACAAAAAAAAGTAAAAATAGGTGGTTGGGGGTTGTGCAGATATATGCTAATAATTCTTGACAAAACCTGTTCTATATTCCTCAAATGCTACATCTTGAGGCATTTCATTCTTTCGCTTATTTGAAGTTACATGTTTTACTGCACTTAATATTTTTCTTTATATGAGATCTTTCTCAAATACTGCAATTTAGAAATGTCTTTTCTGGTGCTGTTTTTCTTTTTCTTCCTTAATGCTTCTTGTGTGTCAGAAATATGATTTCTGTAGTTGAACATCAAATGAATGAAGAGAATTAACAATTTCTGTGTCCTCAGTCCTTTGCTGTTATTGTGCTGTGTCCTTCCTGGTGGATTGTGCCAAGCAGCCTTGAGAAATGTTTTCCTCTTTAACTGGCTATTTTCCTGTTCAGAAACGCAAATCTCAGAGTTGAAACCTCCAGTAGGTTTTGAAGGCAGCCAAGAAGGAACTTAATGGTTCTACTGGATGCTATCCAAAAACCACTCCCCCTAACTGCATCCCATAAGGCCCCACAAGCCATTTCCAGGGAGGTTGAAGGTAAGGGATGATAATTGGAAGGTCTGCATTAGTAACGCTTTTGGAAGGTGACACTAAAATTTTTAAGTGTAGCTCTTTGCTGTACAGAAAATGTATCTAAATCCTAAACTTCTTGTGTCAGTTCTTTTATGTGTGAGAATGATCTGCCTGATGCTCAAAAGTGTAATAACTGGAAAAATATTTAAAACTCTAGCAAAAACTGGCCCTCTTTGCCCCTTGGTGAAGCTCCTCTCTCCCACTAATCCAGCTTGGGTTCCCTCTACCTCCTTCCAGGGTCTCCCTCTCCTGCTCCAGCCAAGGAAAATCATCCTCCTGCTTCAGTAAATGACTGTTTTCCAGCTGAGGCTTTTTTTGGAATCTGAGACATTTTTTACATTTAATTATTTTTCCTATTCTAATAAGTCCAGCCTTGATCAAATAATCTCACTGGGAGTCTCTATGTATTACCTGTATGTAGCAGACATACTGCTCCACCACAATACACTGAAATCACAGCCTATTCCCAATAGGAATTTTCTAGTTCCTGCTTAAATAGTGCTTAAGTACTATTTCAGGCTTCTTCCTTTCAGGACCACCTTAACTTTGAGTACTTGATTTATTAGAATTAGTATTTTTTTTTCTTCAAGTTAATTGTTCTAATTCGATTTAACTTTCAATCTACTTCAGCCAAACTTTTTCAGGGGACAAGCCCTGAAGTTCTTGCTCTGAAAGATGGAGGACAAGGTTGCTTTTGCCCCTCAGGTCACAGTGTTTGGCAGGTTTATTAACATGTGACCTCAGGAACACTTTCAAAAGTCAGTCATTAACTCAGTATTAGAAGGTGGGGCACTTCTGTGAAAATGAATGTTTGGGGGTAGGACAGCTCAAAAGGTGGTATAGAGACCAGCTGCAGCCACTACCCACAGCAGGGTATTAATATTCCAGAGGGTTGTGCTCCTGAGTCTCTGATGTAAGGACTCATCCTGACCAGCTCAGGGTGCCATTTCCAGTGTCCTGGGCCCTACATCTGTTGCTCTGCAGCACAAGAGTCTTCTCAGCCTTTCCCTAACAGCAGGAGTTTATACATTTCCTGTTTGGTTTTGCCTTGCTCTTGCTTTTTCCCCTGTTCCAGACTCTGCCTTTGAGCTGGTCATGCTATCATGGAGTTGTTTGTTTGGTACAGTCAGCATTCTCTGGGCATACTAATCCAGAGTGGTGGTAAGGACAGCCGGGGCAGCTCAATGCTCCTCTCCCAGAGCCTGGATGCTGCAGTGAGAATGATCAGTATAACAACCCAAACCATCCTAGGAACCTGCAACTGTGCCCATTCTCACTGGAACAGTGATTTTTTGAGCTCTTTATGACTTCCCAGAGGTTCTCATGGTGATGCTGGTCATGCCAGGGACCTGCCATGTCAGCAGAAGGCTGCATGGACTTGTCTGAAGAGGCTGGTGCTGGTGGTGGGGTTGCCAAACACCTTCACTCAACAGTTGAGGCTGCTGCAGCTCCTTTCCCAGGTGCATCAAGTGTGCTGGCAAGCAGGGCTGGGGACCCTGTTCCCCTCATTAGGTCCCTGGGGCTCTGCCTGTCCATCTCGCTCTGCACCAACCTCTCTGTGTGAGATGAATGTTCTATATTGCATGTCTTTATAATGTGGAATAAGTGCCTTTGCCTTTGACAGGATGAGAGGTCTCAAGTTGTGCCAGGGGAGGTTTAGATTAATTATTAGGGAAAATATTTTCATAGAAAGGGTTGTAAAACATTGGTACAGGTTGCCCAGGACAGCAGTGGAGTCACATCTCTGGAAGTGCTCCAAAAACACGTGATGTGGCACTTGAGGATATGGTTAAGTGGTAAATGTGCTGGTGGTGCTGGGCTGACAGGTGGATTCAATGATCCTAGAATCATTAAAGTTGGAAAAGACTTCCAAGATCCTCAATTTATCTGAGAGGTCTTTTACAACCTTAATGATTCCCTGGTTCTGCAATTTTATCACCTAACCAAACAGTGTCTGTGCAGAGATGCAGAGCTGTTTGTGTAAGTGAAAAGCGCTTGCTCAGTCCATCCCCTGCTGTATCAGGGTGTCTGTGGTCCGGAGTACAATAGTAAATTCCTGACTGGAATTGCATTGCCCAAAGAGTTATGAACCCCTGGCCTTTCTCAGCTGCTCAAGTCGCTCTATAACCTCCAGCAGCTCTTGGCTGCCTCTCTGCTTAGAGTGATCCAATCACTTATTGAAAAGATTTAGTGGAAGAGTCAGCAGCTATGTGATCACTGCACATACACTGACACCTTTGATGGTAAGGGGCTATGGAGGCTCGACCTATGCCAGGAGCACCAAGGACCCAAAGCTGACCAAATGTTTTCTGTGCTTTTCTTGCTGTGCTTTGCTTGAGTAATCAGGACAATTTCCTGTTAGGCATAAAATGAAAGTAAATGATTAGAATAAAGATGTGCTGAGCTACTTGACAAGGCTTGAGCACAGGGTACAGAATCTGTGGGTGTTTGGCACAGCCCCAGCACTGCAGATATTTTAGAGCCTGCTTATTTTTCATTCTGTTCAAATATGATTTACCTTAAAAAAGATAAGCTGCAAAGTAACTGCTGTTACACAACAGATATTCACAATTAAACAATGGCATAGCAAAGCTCTAGGCATGAGCTGAAAGGTGCCAGTGATGGTCTGAATTATTCTGGCTTGAGCTCCTTCTAGAGTGCTAGGCAGTCCCTGTTTGGGTACAGAGTATTTTGGTCTATCAGATCACCCTGTTTAAGGGAAGAAGCCCCGCAAAAGGCTCTGGAGTGGCACAAGCTGCACAGGCACACTATCACCAGCTCCTGTCACTTACTGTCCTCTGTGGACTTCAAAAACAACAAGGATGGGATGCTGAGGAAAGCACTACTATTCCCATAGGGAATGAGGGAGGCAGGAGGGTATAGATTTAGAGGAAAACATTTCTGGAAGATTTCCCTACTTTGTTTTTTAAGTGCTTGTTGCACTGTTCGCTGCGATGCTGCTCTCCTGTGAAGGCAAAACCCAGCGATGGCACTGACAGATGATGTGGATGACAAGTCTGCATTCACTCTGATCCCAGCTTCATTCCAGAAACTTGGCATCTTGTGCATCAGTTCTGCTACAAAGGTGCATAAAACCCAAACCAGAGCTCTCTCTGAGTTTCATTAATACTTCCTAGGTAGGATTCTTTCTATTGCAGTTTATTTCTTGTACAGTCATTTTCTTGACTCACAAGTGAAGATTATCCGGTTGCTTAATTTATTTGGTGATTAATTTGGCACTGTGGGCAGATGTGAGGTAAAGCTCTTAACTATTCCAGGGTGAGATGGAGGCAAGCAATATGCACCCAGGAGGTTTAATGAGGCATCCATCCCAAGGGAGTGGAGATAATTTAATTAAAGGGAACATTTTGCACTGGACTAAAAAGATTATTTTGTTGACTAAAACATAAATATTAGTTTTCTTAAAGG
Source organism: Donacobius atricapilla (assembly GCA_013397315.1). Lineage (NCBI taxonomy): Eukaryota > Metazoa > Chordata > Aves > Passeriformes > Mimidae > Donacobius > Donacobius atricapilla. The sequence continues at coordinate 27,844 of WBMY01002970.1, forward strand.
GAAATAGCCAGTGAAAACCCAATATTCTGTTTACCATATATTTTTATTGTGTAAAAATAGTTTTTCAGTTAGATGAGAACCCCAAATTTCTGTCAGTTACATTTCATTCACATGGACAATTAAGCAATGCCAAGATGCCGATTAGATTGCTGGTATCAGTGGCTACTTTACACTATTTAGGTAATTTAAATCAATGTTCATATTAGCTTTAACAGGTAATACAGCATTTCCTGTGTGTTCCTTGTGCCTCTGGTCTTCAGTTGTATGTGATGATCAGTAAAACATTTTGGTTTCCAAGTATTATTCACAGAACTCTCATTTGTTAAGAAGAATCAGTGGAAGTCAGTGAGGGTGTTGCTACACATTCAGAGGTACCTGGAGGAGGACACAGGCACAAGGGTCATCGCGTTCCATCACATCATCGCATATCAGTGCCCAAACATTGCTCTGGCAGCGCTGGCCAAGCAGTACCTGCAGGAACAGGTTCACCCCCTCAGAGATGGCTTTGGTGCCTTGGCGCTGCGCAGGTGCTGACAGAGCCTGGAGCTGCCCTGTGAAGTGTTTCCTGCTCCTTCCCTTGTGGGCAGCCGTCCCTGCAGCTCACAGAATCATACAATAGTTTGGGTTGGACCATCCAGTTTGAAGCCATTTCCCCTTGTCCTGTCACTCCAGGCCCTTGTAAATAGTGTCTCTCTGTCTTTCTACTAGGCTGCCTTCAGGTAGGGGAAGGGGCAAGCTGGTCACCCCTGGTTTCTTCTCCAGGCTGAAAAATCCCAGTCCTCTCAGCCTTTCCCTCAGAGCAGAGCTTTCCACCCTTCTAATCATCTTGGTGCCTCCTCTGGACTCCCGCCAAGTCCATGTCCTTTCTGCGCTTGGGACCCCACGGCTGCAGTCAGCTCTGCAGTTGGGGTCTCACCTGAGCGGGGCAGAGGGACCCGGGACCTCCCGCCCACAGCGGTGGGGAGGCAACCCAGGATACGATCCGCTTTCCGGTCTGCGAGTGCACATGGCTGGGGCACGTCCCGTTTCTCACCCAAAGTCGCCGCCGCGTTCGCTCCTCCCCAACGGATCCCGCCCGGCTGCCCCCGCCCGGCACCCGCCAAAGGATCTGTCGCTTGCCCGCCGCGGGCGCTGCTCCCCCGCTCCCGGCCGGCGCTGAGTACAGGCGGCAGGGTGTCAGCGGGGCGCATTCCCGCCGCCTTCGGCAGCCGTGCCAGCTCCGGCCGAAGAGGGAAGGGAGGGGAGGGGAAAGGAAAGAAGGGAAGGGGGAGGGGGAAGAAGGGAAGGGGAAGGGGAAAGAAGGGAAGGGGAAGGGAAAGGAAGGGAAAGGAAAGGAAAGGAAAGGAAAGGAAAGGAAAGGAAAGGAAAGGAAAGGAAAGGAAAGGCGCGACGCACAGCATTGCGACAGCAACCGCCCTCAGCACACGCTGCGCTCTAGAGCACCGTGGCGCGCCTGTTTTGTATAGCCGTGCCCTCGTCATGAATCCGCGCGTGGCCGCGCCCCTCCGTGCGCTCATGGTGGTGGGTGGGGAGCGCCGGGAGCGCGCGCGCCCGTGCGCCGTTTCCCTTCCCCGCCCTGCCGCGGGCTCCAGTGAGACGGCGGCGAACTCGGAGCGAGTGAGCCAAGGAACCGGGGCAGGGAAGGAGCGGCGGCTCCCCGGGGAGGCCGCGGCGGGCACGGACGGGCGGGCGGAGGGGGCGCTGTAGCGGGCGGTGAAGGAGCCGCCGAGGAGGGGCGAGACTGGCCGCCCCCCGTCCCCTCCCCTTCAGGCGCGCGCTCGCCGCGGCGGCGGCGCTTCCCGGCGATGCGGTGAGAGGGAGGCGCAGCCGCGCTCGGTGANCCCCGCCACGCCCTTCCCGCGGGCGGGGGACGGGGCCGAGGGGACCGCAGCAACAGGGCTGGGGGTTTCCTCCCCGTGATTGCCGGGCAGGGCGAGCCGGCGCTGTCGCTGCCTCGCTAATTCGACTGGGATGCGGCGGCGGCGGCGAGCGCCAGGAAAGGCGGGGTCGGCGCGAGCAGCGAGTTTCCTCCTAGAATTCTATTTCTTCAGCGAGAAATGGACTATTTTGTTTGAATAGAAATTGACTGTTTCGTTTAAAAAGAAAGCGGCGTGCAGGGGTAAGTGACCGGTGTTTATTCCGCCCTGCGGAATGCCGATCCATCCCCTCGGGCCCGGGGAGGCTGTGAGGAGGCCGCTTTTCTCGCACCGTGTCTAGCGGGAGGTGCCGCAGGTACCGCACACGTGATGCGAGCGCACACCGCCCTCGCCCCCGCTGCTGCGGGGACCGGGAGGGTTAAACCCCCTCCCTCTGCGCCCTCGGAGAGGTGAGTAAGGCGGGTGCAGTCTAATGACACACATATCTCCGTTGCAGGCGTGGGTTGGTTGGTGGGGGCTAAAATGCAAAAAAGCAATGCGAGATGATGAGGCAGAAGGCGCTCAGATGGGTGTTTTGGGAGAAAAAGGCAGATTCTCATCCCCGTTTGTGTTGGGAAGTTCCGGAGCTAGTGCTGGTGAGCTGGTTTAGACAATGATGAAGCGGTGTGGGTTTTAGGCTTTTATAAAGGTGAAAAATAGTGCAAGGAAAATGAAATATCTGGAGAATTTAAATAAATTATGTAGGCTAATTAGCACTGCTGGGCAGCGCAATGTAACTACGGTATAGGAGCAAAGGCAAATCAATGTTGGATTGGGAGGAGAAAAAGAAATACTGCAAACGTGCTGCGGAGAGCAACAACATGGCCAGGAGACCCTGCCAGCAGCATTGCTCAGGCTGGAGCGTGGAATGATTCCTGCAATATGCTAAAGGTTGTATATTTTCCCTATTTACTCCTCAGAACGTAATTTCCAAACCCTCACCTGGAAACATCCATTCTTAAGGTGTGAATTAAAAAGGAAACGGGAGCTAGTGTAGTAAGTGCCTTTTGGTGAGAATGTTGTGAAGAGGATTTGCTGGTGACAGTCACACGAGGTTTTTACTGCATGGTGAGAGACACCTTAGATTATGGGCAAGTTGGTGTGGAGGAACGTTTACCTTGGAAATGCATGCTAGACCTGTGGTTGAATGAAGAAAATACAATGTACTGCCACGTGTCACGATCAAAATCTCATTTTTTGACTCTGCAAACAATCTGTTGGTGGAAAGAGAGCAGTAATGCTTAGGCAAAGACTACCTTAGCCAGTTTGAGGTCTGTGGCTTTTATGACTCTGGGGCTTCTAAGAAAATAAACGAACTACTTAGAGTTGCGTTTCGTTTTTGTAGTGACTCGTCCTAAGGGCATCCCACACAGTGAAAGACTGTGTACTCCAAATTTACCCCAGTTTCATTGGAGAGGCAGCGTTGTATCCTGTTTGGATCTCTGCTGTGGCCATAGAATACTGGAGCATACTGGCCTGCAATGTAGACTTGTAATACTGTGTGAATTACTGGTTACATATTCAGGGTAACTGGATGACTAATATAATTTTATAAAATAAACTCCTTATCAGTATTGATTGCCTTGTAGCAATTCCTCTCTTGTTCTTACCTTTCTGTCTTTTCCATTGGTTTTCCCAGGATCCTGTGTGAGTTTCTGGGTTGTTTTAGGTTTCAGGTTGCAAACACTAGGTTTACTTCCACTTAAACCTTTAGAAATACCAGTGATATATATATGTTGATGTTGAGAAACCCATGAGCATACCTGCTATGTTCAGGGAATTTTTACAAGATGAATTTTTTAATACATTATGGACAAGCATCCCTAGCTTCCTGCTTGCAAATTCTCACTTATTAATATGAATGATCATAAATGCAAATAGTTTTAGGCCCAAATATGTATAATGCACAGCATTATGCACTCTGTACTCTGAGTTTTGCAAGTGTGGGTTTATATATCTTTCCAGAAGAGCACTTTGATGCCAGGCCTGCTTGTGACACATATACATTATTTATACTATATATTCCTTAGTTTATGATCTTGTATTTTGTTTCATTTCAGGATGCTTGTTAAAATTCATAGTAGTATATCTTACTTTTTTTGTTAGGCTGCAAAAGAAAAACAGTAAGAAGGAAGCCAGAAATCTAAACCAACCCCTTGGTACGTTGAAAACAAAAAAGTGGACCTGTGACCCTCCCAAATTTGTGCATGGTTTTTCTCATTAGAAAAAGAGAAGGATTATGTCCTTCCTTATGTTTTATCACGGTTTGCCTTTTCTAGCAGTGGTTAAACATCCGATCAACTGAGAGCCTGGTAACACCTGTAATCCCGTGTTTTGCGCTATTAAAAAAATCTGCTTTGAAATTTTTTTGAAAGCAAAATCCTTATTTCTTGTCTCTTTGATGTATAAGCATTGATTCTTTCAACGAATTCATTCTTTCAATGAATTTTCTTTAGAGCACAATGGTTATTTCCTTTGACATCCAGACAAGCAAATGGCTTTGAGTGTTGTTTCTTGATGAGGTTAGGCAGATTTTAGGAGGTGGTGCCAAATCAGTAACCTCTCATCCCTGTTCTCCCGCCCACAGCGTTGTGAACCCTCTGCCATGTGCTGTGTTGGACTTTTGAGCAGCTGGTGTGTGAATGACAACTATTTATTTTGTGGAGTTCATTTCTTGCTGCATCAACAAACTGAACGTGACCTGTGGAACATGAAAGTGACAGGAGGAGGATGCAGAAGTAGGAAATAGTGGGGCTGGGTTTATCCTTTATGGCAGCCATGAGCTCTCTGAGTGGTTGATGCCAGTTGGGAACTTGTGTATGGTGTATTGCTTAAAGCCTTAAAATGGCGCCTTTTGCTGTAGAAGGGAATGGTTTGTGTTTGGTACTCCATAAATATTCATAGCCTTGCAGCCTTTGTTACGTTGTTGGTTATAACCCTCACAGTCAGCCTGATCAGTAATTACAGGTTGTCTTGTGCTTTGTTTCCAATGTGATAAATATGTGCCCACCTCTAGGAAATCTTTCTGCATCCTTAGGACATGTGGAACTCTGTGGTGACAACAGAACATGGTGACATTGCCAGTAAGGGCTTTGGGAGGTTGTCGTGGTTGTCAGCGCTAACAGAACTGAGCTCACTGGTTGGTTTTGACTCTTTTAGTTCAAGTCTTCCACCAAAACATGGCTCTGTGTGAGTTACTGTGAAGAAAATTAGCTCCAGTCCAATGCAGAATGGCACCTTCATTTTAACTTGAAGGTGGAGAACGTGCCTGTTGCACTCACTGGAGATAAATTAATGTTTGGGGCTCGCTGCACTTGCAAATACTTGATCCAGTGAACTGGGTCATTTGTCTCTGGTTTATTTGCCGGCTAGATTTTATGTGCTTGGAAAAACCAAATTCTAATTATGTTCCTTAGAGTGGTTCCAGTCCTATTATTGTATGGGGTTAAAATGCAGTTGTTTGTTTTGCATTAATTTAAAAAGTAATTGCTTTAAATACAAACTCTGCATTACTTAGAGGAAATAGCACTTGTGTTGTGGAATTGCATTAGAAAGGGAGAAACCAGGAATTTAGAGTCCAGCCTTGAAATCATGCCTTGTGAAGCTGTCCCATCTCAGGGTTCCTCAAGTTTCTAGTTCAGCAGCCTGTGATGGAAGGATCTAGTTTAGAAAGGATGCTGGACACATTGGAGAGGAATTTAGCATGGAATTGCCTGGGAGACTCTGATGAGAGAGCAGAAGTTACTTTTCTAGGTTGTGAATAAAAATGCTGTATGTTCTGGGTGCTGTGGTAATGGGACTGTGGTATTTCAGCTCCTCGGGAAGAGAAATCTTTGAATAATCTGTTGAGTTCCCTGAGCAGCCTGGCTTTCTTCCTGAGTAGCATTTATTCCCTATCTTTCCAAAATTCATCAAATAACAGAATTTATGCTTGGCGTGAGAAACTCTTATCTTGAAAAATCCTCTGTAAGAGAACAGTGATTAGTAATGATAGAACAAAAAGTACCAGGTGCTTGTTTGTGCCATGTTGTGTCATTATTTGAGTTCTAAGGAATCATTACTTACTCATTGCTTTTATAAAATGTATGTAATAATTGGGTTTCTATGTATTCTGCATAAAGCAAATTCTGGTCTAACTTTGTCTTCCTCAGTAATTTTTAGAAAATTTTGGTGAAGTTTTTCCTGCTCTGAGTGGAGGGCTTATTTAGGGTTATTTACTAAAAATGTCGAGTTTTTTTGAACTTAACATTTGAGTAGCTTTTTTTTCCCCTTCCTCTCCCGTCCATCCTGTTGCATTGTAAAGATGAGGATTATTTAGCTTTACTGAAGAAGGAACCTGAGGTAGGAGTCCTTAAGAGCCAATTTGGCAGAGGCGCATGTAGATACTTGAGGAACATACAGGATCCTGGTGAGTTCATGTTACTATTCCTATAGGAGCAGGTCTCTGCACGCCGCTGGAGCCCTGGTGCTGCTGAGGAGCGATGATGTGTGAGCTAATGGCAGGGAAGTAATCTGGGAGAGTGGTGTCTCTCGAACTGGCATCACTAATGAAGAGAGTGATGAATCATGCATGTTGACATTTCAGCTCTTACCAGTATTTGTTATTTATTTGTCCTTTATGAAAAGAACATATCTGTGACCGCAAGAGCATCTTCCTGAGCAGACTGGGAGCTCTGCAGGGTGAGGGCAGGCTTGCTGTTAATTTCGCTGTTTGTCTGCGGTGGGATTTCTTGTAAGAGACCTTTGAGACACGTAATTTCAGAGTCTTGGAGCAACTTGTTGCTCATTAGTTGTTCACTTGTACTTAGTGAGAAAGAATCGAGTGGTATGTCCGGAGTGGAGGTCCTGGGGTAGATGAATGATCCTTTCTTGCATCACAAGCAGTTCCATTCATGGTGCCCCATTTCACAGAAGTTACTGAAAAGTCATCTGATGAGCATTTGTGACCTTGCTGTGCTGATCAAAGCGGAGCAGGCTCAAAGCTCTGTTTGTTCCTCGCTGTGCTGCAAATGTATGCAAATACCAAAAGTGTGTCTGCCTTTATGCCGGCCTTCCCAGAGCTTGGAAGAATGGAGACAAGCCTTCTTGCTGCTCTTTCCTTGAGTTTTTAATTTGTAAATTTGTGATAATATCTTTTAGGGTAGGTTCCATGTGAAACAGCAGAGGGCTGCTTGTCATTTGAAATTATTTGTCTTTACATCCAGATTTCCATGTGTTCTGGTTTTCTGCCATTGGAATCAGCTGACTTGGTTTTCAGAGTTCAGATCTGCAGAATTCCCTTTGTAGATTTCCAGTGTGTAATACTTGAAGCTCATATCATACCGCTAATGAAATTCAGCTGACTAGTTGAACCACATCTTTTACTGTCATCTGCAGGGAATATTTTTAAGGTTAAAATATAGAATAGCTTGATAGTTGAGGAAAAATTCCCAAATAACAATGAATAGGGGAAATGGATTGCTTTTCTCTGAGTTTGTCACTTTATTGGTGAATATTCAATTGTCTTATTTTTGCTTGCATCAACTGTAATTGCTAATTATTGTTGAATTATAGTGATCTCAAATTTAAGATTTGTAACTGTCTCATTAATGAAAGAAGTATTTTGGATAGGTGAATTCTTACTTGCAAGTGATTTGTTGTTAATTGAGAAGTGTGAGAAGTATTTGTTGTTAATTGAGAAGTGTGAGAAGAGACGGTTAATTTATATTTTATTGATGGGGAGCTTCTTGTTTACTTTCTTTATTAATATTTTGGGTATTTATTTGATTTTCCCCTTCATGCCTGTACAATTTCCATGGCAGGTACAATAATATTTGACAGATTGCTGCTATTTTTCTGTATTCTGATTATTTAAGCAAAATGCTTTTATAAAGAAATCAGTAGGAAAGACCTCTGCTGCAATTTATATTTTTTTATATGCCTTAATGAGTAAGGCTTGTATATGGGTATGAATGATTTCCTCCTTTTTTTGTGTTCTCTTCAGGTGTCTTTCTTAAAAATTTGTGTTTCCTTCATAGTTTGGATGAGAACCTCGATGAGCACATATGAAACAGAGAAACCATCACTGCATATGAAAAATAACAAAATTAAAGACAGTGAAAAATATCTTTCAGAATGGGAGTTTGAATATTTGTAGTGTTGGTGATTCAGAAAGCAATTGTGCATTGCATCTAATAGGCTGGAAAGCATTAACTGATATTCTTGAAAGTGTCTTAATGTCTTTAAGGTGGAAACAATTATGGTCTCTTCTGTTCCTGCCAGTCAGCTTGTTGGTAATCCGGACTTCCCCGGAGGTGAATTTTCTGTCCTTGGATTGTGGAGCGTGAAGCTCATTGAGTTGGATCCCGTGGTCAGTGTTTTAACAGTTGGCTTAAATATTGGTAATAATATAAATACTTTATTGATGAGCTCTGATACTGTGCATTTCCAGTGGGCTGCCTCCAGCTGAGGTTATTAAATACTATTTCCAGTGAAGTCAAGGAGAAAATACAAGGAAAACTGGGAGAAGACACTGGAGAGAAACAAATGTGAATTAATTCCTAGTCCTGTATCTGGAGGTGTAAATGTTGGAGGATTTAGATTCTTTCCGTATTTGTTAGAAGGAATGTTGCTTATTGGCTTTATTATTTTAGGGAAGTAACACAAAAGAAAATAGGGCTTATCTTTTATTGCTCTTTGAGGAGGTTTTGCCTGCCCTGTCCCATAATCCAGCTGGTGATTCCTGCTGAAAACTGTGGGTTTCTCAGCTGTGCTGACCCAGATGTCTGGGTGTAAGGTAAAAAGAACAATCACATTTTACTGCCTTCCTCCTGGTGTTCTTGCTCTGAAATTGCTCACTGGTAGAGCTGATCAAGTGGAATTAACAGTCCTGTTTTGTCCCACCAGTCTGGTGCAGGCGGTTCTGGTGCAGCCTTTTTCCATCAATAAATGTGAGCTTCTGCTATTTTAACTTCTTGGATCTCCTAAAGTTGGCATTTTTAATGAAGAAATACAAGAAAGTGAAGGAGCAATTTGCAAACAGAATGTACAGAACAGTGGAGTGTGCATATTCCTGTGGTTGGTCCTTTTATCTACCTCTTTAATAACAGATTATTTTCCCTTTTGCCTCATCTTCCATTGTCTCATGGAGGATTATTTTTTGTCTCGAAATTATTTTTGATAGTAGGGTGTCCTTAGTGTTCCAGATAGTGGTGTGAAGAGGCCTAGTAACAAAAAGATAAAGGTACGAAGTGCTTTTGTAGAAATGAGTTCCAAGTTTTTAATGCTGAGAGGTATCAGTGGGAAAGCCAGTGTGTTCTGTAGTTCACCAGGGCTGGGGGGTGACAGCATTTATTAATTTATTTATTTAGGATGCTTGAAATTTGAAATTAGTCAAAAAGTGTTGTTTTTTTCAGGCCTCAGACCCCTGTGCTACTCCTGTTTCTCCAGGCTCCTTCAGAGCAGGCACACTCCTGGTTCACTGTCTCAGCTCTGCTCAGTGTCTGAGAAGAAGCAGCTCTGGGAGCAGAAGGGGTCGGTGACTGAGTAGATAATTGGAATAGGCTTAGCCAGGCTGTTCCTGCAAGTGCTCTAGAGGAAAGTCTTCAGCAAACGGCAGTTTAGCAGGCAAACAGATAAACAACTTTCTATCCTTCAGAAATTTTATGGAATGGAATATGGAAGGGTTCTGAGAGAGGGAAAACCAAAGTTAAATAGTGAGGATAGATTTTTAGAAATCGGTGATGCTTGGGGAAGAGAGACAAAAGGATGTGTGTGTGTAACTTTCATGAGAGTTGTTAAACTGAGCCCTATGGAGAGGTGCAAATGCAAGTGGAGAGTGTGATTTGAATGATCAAAGTAGACGCTTTTGCCTGCAGATTTTGCTGCCTTGTCCCAGCTTGCAGGCCCTGGTGTTCTTCATGTGACTTTATATTTGAGGATATTAGCAAAATGGTCTGGGTTATGGCAGGTGGTATTCTGTGTGTGTAGCGTGTGCTGCTTGATCTGTTACTTTCTGTATAAGTTGGGGTCTAATGCTGATTATCTTTCCCAGCAGCTTTTGCAGTGCTACATAATCTTAGTTTAATAGATAATTTATATTTTATGGAGGGACAAATCCCCCATTTTCTTACTTAATGGGTTTTTCTCCTCTTACTCAAATGGTTTTCCTTTTTAATTTTCAGTGCAAGATTTGATTAGAGGGCCCCAACTCAGTTAACTGCTGCTTCATACAGTTGTTAGTGTGAGATACTCAGCTTCACAGTTAAGAACATCTGTGTTTGACTGAAATCTTTCTGAGCAGCTTTTCATTGGCGCCAGCCTTTGGTTAATACCTGCATTGGGGCCATGACATCCCTTGTTTTCTTGTCTTCAGGAGGGGGGATTCAGTGTAACAGGCACCATGAAAGAAAGGACTATTGTTCTTTGAAGGCAGAAACTGTGATGGAGCTACATGTGCCCACCTGCTTTCTCTTCAGACTGGTAATATCATCTCCGTCTTGATTTAGAGAAAATGAAGAAGCTGTAATGCTGACAGCAGGCAGTGCAGCTCCACCTCCTCAGCAGAGGTGGAAGGGACCATCTGGCACTATGTGGGTAGCAGTTATCCCAAAAAGTAATAACAGTGGGAGTTCTTGCCAGTTACAAGTTGTGATCGCAGACCAAATGGTGTCATTCTAAATCAGTGTACGTTTTCAAAGCGAAAGAGATGCAAGTATTTATTTTTGCCAACTTGAGAAGTATTTTCAGTCATGGGGGGCTCTGCTAGGGTTTTAGTTGCTGGCATTTGAAAGTGTGAGGGGAGTAAGTCAGAGGAGTATGGCTGTGAGGCCTGCTAGACCACCTCCTAGGCACTAAAAAAGTTGGCTTTTTTTTTTTGTATTACATAAACCTCAACTTGATTAATCCATGAAATGGAGGATTTTTTTTTAAAGGCTATGTAATGGAGTGGTCTGTTGATTTGATTTAGACTTTGCCCAATGGGGACTGAAGATCTCAGTCCTTATCTTTGGCACTGACTAGTCTTGAGCAAATTACTGCTCTAAAATGATAAGAAAAACTTTGTAATGAGATGAAAAACTCTCTATCTTGCTTTTAGAAGCACTTCAGTATGGTGGCCTGTGGTATTTTTGTCTGAAAAGTTGGATGTGGCATAATCAGAAGTGCTGTACAGTGGCTGCAGAGCTGGTTAACAGGTTGCTTAGTAACCCGCATGGAGGAATTGAGAGTGTACTGGTAAAACCTGTGGATGGCATTGGCATTCAAGGTGTTGCAGGGATAGAAAGAAAGGATTAGATTCAAACAGATCCTGAAAAATTGTAAGTTTGGCATATGAACAAGGTAATTTCTCAGTGTTTATTCTGAATGAAAATGGTCAGCACTGTAAATACAGAAGAACGGGAGTAGCACAAAGCGCTATAAAACATCTGAAATGAAAATGGAAAAATATCATTTGCATGTATACAGAGCAAGGGAAGTTCAGTAGGAATTGTGAATTTGTGCCCTTTTTCAGACCTGGGTTCTTGTTGCAGACTTGCTCAGACTGCGCGTCCCTGGGGAGAAAATTTCTGCACAGACAGATAGGCTTTCAAAGAGGGCTTTGGTCTTTATCAGATTTTCTGGGTAGATGTAGCTGCTTGTCACAGTGTCACACAACATCAGTGTACATTGATTGTCTCAGCACAGGGACTTTGCCAGGATCTTCCCAGCCCCTGCATAGCTATAGCTGCAGGAATCCTCATAAAGTGTCTAAGCTTTGCTTCGGGTTCTGATTTCGCTGATTACTTTGTGCGGTGATTTTGTTGTTGTTTTGCTTTTGATTTTTTTTAACTGCTTCTGCCTCTTGTAAATGTCCAGAGACCCAGCTTACCAAATCTGGTCAATAAAGATTCTGTCCAAGCCTACTGAATACACCCCTAGACCTTGCACTGAGTCAATTTTTTCATGTTGTGTTATGTCCATGTAGTTTGGATCTTTGGAAGAAGAAACCAGAGTTGAAATTGGTGGATACATGTCCAGATTTTTTAAGGGAGTTAACCAATGTTATTTTTTAAGCATGTGCATGTGGTTGTTTACTCTGTTTACGAAATTATTTCTGTTAAGAAATATAGTTTAGCTCAGATATGAAGGCACCATTTAGGAGTAGTCACCCCAATTAGTTAATTTTTTATGGCAAGTTTCAGCACTCACATAAACCAAATGCATGGTATGGCTTGTAGGTACCTGATGTAACTGTATACTCTGTGTTCTCTGATGTTGCTTGGTTACAGATAAGATTTTGCACTAGGAAAGCCATTATGATTAACTTAAACTTTTGCATTGCTTTTGTCCTCACAGACAGGCAGCCGAAAAAGCAGATGAGGCCCTACAAGGAGCTGGCTGTCACCTTTACTGGTGATGTGTGCATGTGTTTTTGTGTAATCAGGGTTTTTGACTCCAGGATAACCACTAAAAATCAAATGCAAACAAAACATTCTTCATAAATGGAGGCAAATGAAAAATCTTTCCAAGTCTGGATAAAACAATCTTTAAAGGAAGATCAAATCGTGTAACATAAGCTTATTTAGCTCTTCATCTTTATCTGGAAACCAAGCAACCATACAAACCTTCCAAGTGATGAGTCTTTATGTACCGTATGCTCTGGGTTGGTTTTCCTCAGTTTAAGAGTAATGTAATATGCGGAATAATCTTGTAGTATTAATGGTTACCTGTTTAACTGCAGATGCAGTAGAGCTGACTGTGGATGTGGAGATTGATTAACCCTTCTCAGATACCACATTCTGCCACCTGTGGTCTTGTGTCTGATGGATGTGAGTGCTGGCTGCAGTGTGCCGTTCTGGAATTTGGGCAGCTTAAACCTCTCCTGTCTATACTATAAACCCCCAGATTTATATCTGCTGGAGCTTTGTTTGTAGTCTATACACTTGTACTGAACTTCTGTGTAAAGCCAATCCTGCCTGCTTATGTTCAAGAAGTGTCTTTCTGTATTGTATTAAGAGCTTATCCATATGCTTCATGCTTGGAGCACAGGAAATCTGCTGGCAGCAGGCCTGCTATTCCATATTCTGAGCTCAGGCTCTTTGTGAATAGTCAGAAAGAAAAAAAAACCCCTAAAGCATGATAAATTGTTGACTGACAGATTTCTAGGTAAGTTTTGCAAGAAAATTTGAATAAATATTAATATTAGGTGTAAGAAATGATGAGATGTGGCTGGTTGTGGTGTAAACGGCAGGATGTGATCAAAAATGAGATTGAGAAGTGTATAGGGGCTGGTTTGGGAAGGAATAGTCTCCACCTGGGCCTCATTCACTGTGGTTATTGGAGCAAACTATGGCTGTTAACTGGAATGGGTTTCAATGCCGTGAAAAACTATATATATATATATATCCTTTTGACACTGGATATGCTTGCTTGTTTATCATTTATCATTAAAAAGAGCATCTGGTCTTGATTTTTACAATTATTTTGGATCAAAAACTATTTTTTATATATTGTTCTATTTGGAACTTTTTATATACAATATGTAATGCTTTTTAACAAAGATTCTAACTTTTTTCACCTCTCAGACTCTCTTCCAGAGAAAACAGTAACATTGGTTCCACATAAATTGTATATAGTGACTTTTTTCTTTAAGAAAAAACCCAAATCTCCTTGAAACTGAGGCTGACAAAGCCATGGTTATAACAAAGCACTTGTCTCCTGACTGTCAAGGCTGATTTTGTTAGTGAGATTTTCTAAATCTGGGCTGAACTTTGAAATGCTTTTGGTTTTCTGAGAATCTTCATGACACACCAGCAAATAGAGTATCCAAAGGAATATCCTGAATTTCATAAACAACAAGAAAGGGAATAAATTCTTGAGACTTTTCTAGTTCTCTGCAAGGGTACAGTGTCTGGCTCCGTCACTTCAGTGTGTAATAGATGTGACTAGACCAAGCTCCAAAGAAGTTAAAAAATAAGCCCATAGTGACACAGACTTTTATATATAAATTAGTCTTTGTGGATTTTGGGGGGAAATAGCTTTTTGTTTGATGCAGTCCATGCTTGTGTATGCTAAGGCAAATAGCATCTTTTCAAATGTTCTGGAGGGCCTGTGTAGGAAGGGAAGTTCGGTCTCAGCCTGGAATTATTTTAGATAATTCAAAGGAACTACAAAACTGTTGGGTAGGATGCCTGTTTGCATTTTTAAGATGCTCTGTAACACATGATTCACATCAAATATAACTAGAGAGAGAGCCGAGTAAAAAGCACTGTATATCCCGTCTCCTTCAAAAATGAGTTTCCATTCCTGGTGTCAAGTTGTATCTGAAGTGCTCGTGCTAGTGGGATTTGATCTGATTTATTTTTTTAATACAAACAGTAAATGATAATTGAAAGTATAAATACTAAATAAAATTGAATTGTATTATTTTCTTCCAAATAAGAATTAAAATATTAATCTCTTCGATCACATGTTTAATGTGCTTAATTTGATGGAAAGATGCAGTATTTATAGCTGTTTGCCTTTTAGATAAAGATGTCTCCAGATTTCATATTGTGTTACTTGTGTACCTCTGGGAATTGTAGATTTTGCCTGAGGAGATGGATTTTACCTGTGTGCAGCTTTTAGTAGAGTTTTACTAAATAACATGTAGAGATACTGTAGGCAAAAATGTGGAAAACCCTGGAAAAATTGTAAGAAACCTCCAGAAAGAACCTGGTATTTTTTCGACTGTGTTTAGTTTACTTTCCTCCAAAAGTTGTTTTTACCCAGTACAGATATCAGATAGTGAGCTTTTGCATGTTACTCATTAGAGGAACATCAGCTTGGTTTTCCTTCCTTTATTTGTGCTCTTCCTCCTCCCTCCCCCTTCTCATCCTGCTGTTGTTTTATCTTTGTAGTGGTGTTGAATTGGAGTAGCATGGCCTGGAATTGGTCTCCGGTCCCTCGGATGCAGAGTGAGTTGTGAGTGGGCAGCAGAGCCTTGGGCAGGACCTGCTGCACAAACACCACTGATTTCCCTTCTGCTCATGTGTGCTCAGATCTTCTGAAGTGAAACCATTTGTATGAAGTGAAGTCTTCCACCTCCTCATGCTTAGGTGATTTTTATAATTCTGCTTGTTAGTAATGGAAAGGATTGAAGTAAATAATCACACAGAGAGAAGCTCCTTCCTACCTTCCTCTTCCATCAACGTGCAAACTTTTAAACAATTAAAAGTAGCCATGAGAAAGTGTTTCTACCTGGTCTTGAGAGATTTACACGTGTGTGACAATTAAGTAAGTGTATGAGAAATTAGTCTTCTTCCAAAGGGCACCAGTCTGTGCTGGTGTGCAGGACTGAGAGGCCTTGAGTTGTGTGTTTGCTATTTGCGGTATCACCTTCAAAACACCCTTGGGCTGAGCAAATCCTGCTTGTCCTTCATCTTGGGAGCTCTCCCAAAAAGATGTCACGTTAGCATCCCTATTCTAAGAGAGTTTGTTTTCTGGGAACTCCAGCTTCTGCTCTATGTCTTCCAGTAGGCGGAAAGGAAATCTTTTCCTAGGATGGCAGTCTCTACTTTTCCAGCATCCCTGGATACTTTTCCTTCCCGAGATGTCCTGCCTGGCAAGATGACCCAGGAGCTGCCTGTGTGTGAGAGTGTGTTGGTTTGGCATGAATGGNGCCCCAGGCCGCCCGCCCGGCCCGAGGGAGATGGCCCCGGGCATCCAGAAAGCAGCACCGAGCCCAGGTTGGGCCAAACCCACCTCGTAAGACCGAGGAGGGGTGGGGGAAGAGATCCTGGCCGCTGTTTCTGAGCTTTTCTACACTGGCGTGGATTGGAGACTTTCACAGCTGCCGCTCCAGCAGAGATCACGGGACCATCTGCAGGCCCGGGGAGGAAATGTTAACTCTTCCCTGACTCAGTTTGAGACTTCTTAAACCTCTAACCCTTCTCAAATAGAGAGGAAAGGCCAAACTGGAGATGTGTAAAGAGACAATATGAAGATATCAAAGTCAGTTCCTGAGGGTGAAGGAAGATGAGCAAATTATTGGAGAAGAACTCAGGTAGTGGAGATGAAATTGAGGGAGAGAACAGCAAGAGGATGTTTTTGAATTTGTAAATGTGTTTCCTGAACAGGTAATTGCATGTAAATAAATATGTGGATAGCCTNCACCAAGTGGCTGCCTGTGTGTGAGAGTGTGTTGGTTTGGCATGAATGGTAAAAACCAATTAGTGATCTGCTTTAAAACGGACAGCCAGAACAGCCAGTCAGATTCGAGTGTACGCCTCTGGGGCATGCGGCTTAAATCCCGGTGAATTGCGGGAGGCTGCCCTCTTTCGCCCCGGCCGGCCATGAGGTAACGCCGTTTGGGCAGCAGCGGGCCCGGCTTCGGCCCCGCCGCCCCCGGGGCCGGGNCCTGAGGGTGAAGGAAGATGAGCAAATTATTGGAGAAGAACTCAGGTAGTGGAGATGAAATTGAGGGAGAGAACAGCAAGAGGATGTTTTTGAATTTGTAAATGTGTTTCCTGAACAGGTAATTGCATGTAAATAAATATGTGGATAGCCTGGTGAGAAGAATAACCGGAAAGTGGTGAACTTAGTAATAATGTGTTTTGAAAAGCTTGTGTGAAAAAGGCTCCCAATCTCCTAATGGAGAATTTAGAGAAAACAAAAGCTCATTTGAAGATTAAGACTGACTTGGTTGCGTGATTTAGAAGTCAAGCACGATTTTGACTCATTTATACCTGTGCTACAAATGCCAGTCAACATCCTTTTGAATAGAACGGATCGTTGCACTCGAGGTGATGCTATCAATGATGGATGAGTGTGTGCAGCTGCCTTTTCTCCTTGAATGCACATATATTGCCCTTTCATGGCAGCTTCGATTGAAGGTTTTAAAAATTATTATTCTTTTCAAATAAATGTGAGGAAAGGAATTTTAGATTTTATTTAATATGCTTTTTACAAGAATTTGTTAGCATTATGTATGTGGGGGAGTGGTTAAGGGGGTGGGTGCTGCTAGGACTGAGCTGTAGGGAACGTAGTTGTGTATTTGTTTCAAATGAAAACTGGCTGGTGTTCCAGTTGCATTTCTCTTACCTGCAAGGCAAACAGGCTTGAGACCGAACTGCAGTGTGAATCAACATTATTTTTCTAGACACCCTCATAGTAAAGATTACAGGTCAGTCACCTTTTGCTGTAAGCAGCATCTTCTCAGTGGATGTTTAGTGGATTTTCACGTCTTTAATTATTAGATAAGTATTGGAAGCTGGTAAATCTTCATGACTTTTTTTTCCCCCAAGTTCTTCTGAATTTACCATGCTGTTTATGTGTATTTGTAATAAGGTCTTTGGGACTTGTTGTCTTATTGACTGCAACCTTTAATAGAGAATTTTACATGGTTTCCCCTTTCCTAAGAGTTTGATACATTCCATAAAAACTTTCTGTGTGTATGTATGTGTATATATTTATAGCCATAATTTACATTCTACAGTAGTCTGGAAAAATGTAGCAAGAATACATTTAGAGAGGACTAAGTAGCATTTCTTAGCTGGCAGTGGGGAATGGGGTAAATTACTCTGCAGTATTAGACATTAATCTGTCTAATTGCTGCCTGAGTTTTCTGCAGATGTTTTAGAGCAAGCTAATAAAATATGCCCTGACACAAATGATTTTATACCAACAATTATAATTGAGAGTTAAAGAGAAGGAGTGTTGTTAATAATATTGAAATTCATTCCTTATCCTCCTCTTTCAATTACTTCAGGAGTGTAGTTATTTTAAGTTGCTTACATAGATTAAACTAAGCATCCAACTTTACTGCCAATATAGTGTGAGTACTTAAAGCAGGTGGAGTTTGTAGCAAAAACAGCCTGTGAAGAAATTTCTTCCCGAACCTGGTGACATGTCTTATTTATTAACTGTTGCAGTAGTTATATAATAGTGATTTTGCAGCAGTAATAACTTCCTAGAAGGCTTTCACGTTCAGAATCTAATTCTCTACTGTCGAATTACCTAGAACTAACACTGAATCTGTATTGTATTTCACGTATTGACATGCGATTCAAACTCTGTTGGGAAAGTAGGAAGCCTCTTTATTCTGGTGCAAGTGGAAGAATCCTTGTTTTTCTTGGAAGAGCAGCATAGGGACTACAACAAAACCTCACTATTTGTGCCTTGTGTATATTAGTAAATTAAGAGTAAATATTATACAAAAAGTCATTCATGAGCGGACTAACCTTTTAGCAGGAGAAACCTCAGCTTGACACAGAAGAAGTAATTTTAAGTTCACTATTGATTCAGTTGAGATTTTCTTACTTTAGTTTCTTTTTTTGGTCATTGTTGCTCCGTGAATCTCTCCTGTAATGGGCTGCAGGAGCAGTGGAGGAAATGGACTTCCTATACCCGGAAAACCAAAGGCAAACACATGCTATCAGCTCTGCAGAATGGGCATGCTGGGAGAAGGAATTTTGGGTTTTTTCTGCAAGTTCATTTACTGTAATCTTAACTGCCTGGGCTTTATAGAGGAGAGAAATGATTTCTTAGTCATCAGCTTTCCTATCTTTTCCCTTATCATTTTAAAAGGAATTTTTGGGATCTATTTCAGTTGTTACAGAGAGACGTTGTAGTAGCTTAGTGGTTTGGTTAATAGAAAATGCCTTGTAAATAAACTAATCCAAGAAATTTTCCTAAGAGTCACGTTCCTTCCTTTTCAGTTGTTTTGTGGGAGGTTCAGTGCTTAATTAATTTAGAAAAATTCTGCATTTGTGTTTTACGCGGAATGTGACGTGAGTTAAATTTTCATTGGTTTTCTTGGAAAAAAATCAAGTTGCTCATGCAGCCATCAGTGCCATGTGAGAATCTCATTTCCACACCACTCTGGCAGTGCTCGGAGCATTGTGTTTCCTCCCAAGCCTCTGGCTTGTTTCTGCTATACGTGGTGTCTGAGGTGTGGCAGGCACCACCACGGCTGTGTACTGTGGAAATCTTGCTTGCTTTAGGTGTAAAGGAGGGAATATAGTGCATTTACTAGGGTAAAATAATGCTGAGGATAAGCAAAGGAGCTTAGTGTGAGTATTTGAATGTCTCCTGATGGAGGTAGGTTTTAAACTTCTTAATTAATTTTCTAAAAAAATTTAAATGAAGACCCTCATTATTGTAATGATAACAGGGCCTGAAATATCAGTTGTAATTAGCTGACGTCATAGCACTTCATTACATTAGATTGACTAGTGCTGCTTTAAAAATGGGAATTTGGTTGAATTTGCAGCAGTCACTGCGAGCAGCCATTAGGACAACCTGTGAATAGGATTTTGCGTGGATAACCTGTGTTTTGGCCTTTTATAGTCAAGTGCTAAAAGCCTGAGAAATGCTACTGTATGTATCCGTTTCTTCTGGGGAAGGGGAAAATCGTCCTAGCAAATGCAAACCATTTGTCTGGCTTGTGGGTTTAGGAAGACGGAATCACCTTGTGATGCCTCCATGTTTGTATTGCTTCATCCTGAATGAAATCACCCCTCATGCTCCTTAGATGGCATGTGAATAAATACAGGAAAAATTGTAGTGGATTTTGTAAAAGGAATGGCTGCTTTCTGAACCACCCTATCTTCTGGTGAAAGCTCCAGCAAATCATGGAGGAGAAGATGCAGTTGATATAACTCACTTGGATTTTCAGCAGAATTTCATCCAAAGTTTTTCAGCAAAGACATTTTAGAAAATTCAGTGGGCACAGCATGAGAGCGTCTTGTCATGGACAGTAATGGGCTAAGATGTAAATAAGGATAGAAATAAATGGTCAGCTGTCATGGCGGAGGGTTGTTATCTGTAGAGTTTGGCACCAGGCTCTGTAGGACTGTGCTAATTAGTGGTGCTCAAACATGAAGAAGACTGGAGATGATACAGACTTAGTACAGTAGAATCGAAGGATGGCTGAAGGGTGGGAGAAAGGTCCTAAGTCTTTAATTACTGCTTAATAACACCAAATGAAATACAACAAATGTAAGTGCTGCATGTACTGGAAAAACAAATCCAAGTTACAGAAAATTATGATTTCTAACTGAATGTTACTGCTTAGTAGAGAATCTTGCGATTATGACTAGCAGAGCCATGGAAGCGTCTGCTCACATCTTGGCATCCTGAAAATGTAAACAAAGCTATGAAATCTCACTGAGAATTGTTGGGGATTAATAGGAAAGAAGTAGTGAATAACAGAAAGCCTTATGGAGCTGTTGTGAAGATTTTTGGAATGGCTGTGTCCTGAAGCCTGAGGTTTGATCAGTTCCTTTTGCGGAAGATACATTAGAGCTGGGGAAGACTTGAAACGGCATGAGTTGGGTAGAAAAGGAACAGTAGAGTACAGAGGACCTGTGGACCAGAGAAGGAGGTGTGTTTTAAAACCAGTTGTTGGAAAAGCGTGAATGATGCATGGATTTCAAGTGGAATAAACATACAGATCATGTTTGTCTCTCAGGATGATGCGCATTAAATCCCTGCTGTAAGCGAGGTCTTGCCACTTTCTTGTGTTGTTTAGTATCCATGTTCATCTTCTTGCCTTGACTCCAGGAGGTGTCCTGAGCTGGGCAGTTGCTTCAGTGGTGTTAAGGAGGGATTTGTTCATGGGTCTTGTGATCTCTAAAGGTTAACAAGTTAAATGAATGTATCACACAGCTGGGCAGTGGGGATTATGAATATTGCTTTAATAGCAAGGGCCTAAAAGCAAAGAGCAGAGATTTTCCTCTGCTTTACTTGTGTGTGTTTATAGAGCATAAAAGCTCTCTCTGGTAGCTGAGAAAACAGGCCTTTTTTTGGATTTGTGTTAAGACTATTCTGGAGTGGTTTCTGCAGTATCGTTTGCATTATTTGGCTTTTAAAGCATTAAACTTTGGAAAATGTGCTATCCATGCTCAATTTAGATTTAAAGATAATCCAATCTAGCTATAAGACTCTGAACATGAAACTATTTTTCATGTTTCAGAGTAATTCTTGCTAAAGAAAAAAGCCTTTTTGATACGGGTGGTGATACAGCCAGGCAATTGCTGTATTTGCTATAACACATCTTGACGTCAGAAAAAATTTTTTTTTCGAACTTGCCTGAGGAAATTTCAGACCATTGTTTCTTAATAGACATTATTCCAGAGTATAATGAAGGTGAATCAAGCATTTTGGCTATGTTAGCTGCAACAAAGGAGAGAATGGGCTGCTGTTGAAGGCTGAGACCAAAGAAGTGGGAATGTAGCCAAAAGGGTTCCTCAAGCCTTGAATTCTTTGCGCTCTGGAATAAGAGTTTGTGTCAAAGTGGGGTGTATATGTATGTGTGGATACTGGATATAGGATGCAGTTACTGCTGTGGAATGTTAAATTCTGCTCTGCAAAGAAAATCATTGCACCACTGGTTACACTTCTGTGCCAGTCCTCCTTTCAGACAGAGACTGTTAGAGTAATGTAAGGGTTAGTAGTGGTGCCACAGCAGAAAGGAGCAATAACTAAGGCTTGGGTCATGCTGCTCTAACCAGCAAATCTGCTCAGTGGCTTTAGAGGGAGAACAAGTGTGAGTGAGTGTTATTGATTTCTTGACTAGTCTTCAGTTCAAGTATTCCGATACTGTAGGCTTCAGAAGAAAAGCAAGCCAGTTATTTCTGTTTTTCTTGTTTTCCTTGGTTGCTCTTCAATGCCAAGAAATTGATAGGATTTGGGATTTGCCTCAGTGAATGATGACATAAGTTACTGAGGATTATACATACCAGTTGCAATCATTTATGTTCTAAATGGTAGGGGGAAAAATACATTCCCCCTCTTTCCATCTTTAGGAGGCATTTAGAATTCCTCCATAGGACGGGCTATAGATACGATTTTAAAAATCAGTTTGGTTTTGCAGTTACGTAACTTTATGAAGAAATCTCAGCCCTCACTGTCAAAGTTTTATTGAAGCTAAAAATGGGGGAGGGTGTAAAGGCTTTGTCTAAAACGCCAAACAACACTGCAGTATTCAGCTCTGCTGTGTTATCATCGACTTCGATACACACTTTCCGATACTGCTTGACTGTATCCATGAATCACGGACAGAGCATTTCCTTTCCCAGAATGAAAGAGAACAGTGTCCTGAAGCATTCTGGTGCTGGAGGGACTCAGAAAAGCGCTGGAACTGCAGTATCACCACCACCAATCTTCACTTGGCTCTCTGTGAAACCAGGGAAGGTGCCGTGCAGAAAAGGAGGCAGGAGGGGTGTGTGATACACTGAGCAGGGCAAAGCAAATTGCAGGTACAGTTTTTCCAAAGCTCCCGTACCAGCCAGCTGAAGTGACTGAGGCACTTCTGAGCCAGAGGGAAGGCTCCTGAGGCCAGTATAATGTTTCAGTTTGCAATTGGGATAAGTTAAGAGGGTAGTTGGTATTCAAAGCCGACTTCTTAAGCCATAGTAATGCAGTTTTCAGGAGTCATATTGAAAGTAACTCAGTCTTGGATTTGGGAAGTGTTCACCTTACTCTGGGTCTCTCACTATGAACGTTTTTTGCCTGCTACTGTTTGCCTCCTCAAGGCTTTGTGGACTTTGTTCTTTGTGATTCCCTTTGTGGACCCTTAACAGCTTGCTTTAAGGTTAACTGGTGTCTCCTGTTAAAAAGAATCTCACTGGGCTTTTGGTTCTCATTTACATCAGGCTGAGGAACCACAGTTGTTTTTTGCCAGAGCTGTAACTCTGTAAATCTCCATTTTTGCTACCGGTTGTAGGATGAAACCAGAAACTCCTGATTGTTGTTGGCTGAGGAGGGCACAGTAGGGAGTGGAGCTTGTGTATATAACACTGAATTCTTTTGAAGCCTGCTATGTGCTGTAATTTCAAATGTACTCGTACAATGGCTTCATTTATAACTCTTAGTTTAAATGCACTGTCTGAAGTAGTCAGACCTATGTTAAATATCACTTATATACATCATGAAAGATAAAAGGTGTATAAATAAGCCCCGTCCTTCGAGTACTTAATCAACTGTGTGTTCCCTTGTTGGAAGGTTTGAAGAAGTGCCTTAAAGCAGAATGTCTACTTCTGCTAAGTCCCAGTTTACCTGCATGGAGCAGTTAGCCAGCTGTCAAATAAATGAGAGTCAAGCAAAATGCTCTCAGTTAAATCCCCTTATCTTTGCTACATTTCACTCGGAATCTTAAGATCTGGTCTGTAGTGTTAGCAGACTGTTAACAACACAAAAAAAGACTGTTCTTTTACTGTAAGTGTGGACTCACAGATAAAAAATCCTTTGTAAGGTATGTTCTTTCTTTCTGTCTTTCCTCTTGTTTTAACCCAAAGCCCAAGTTGTTTGTGTGTGTTAAACGTTAGCACTTCTGATTTTGCTGAATACAAGGAATATTTGAAAGAGAACTGCAACTAGATAATATGTTTGATTGACTTTTTATAAGGACATGTACTTCTCCCTGGGAAAGCTATGAGTAGGATGTTACTTTTGTTTCATTCAACTGTAGATAATTCTGTGCTCTGGCAATATGAAAACAAATTAATTCAAATAAAGTATTCAACATACTTGTAATACTTCTGTTAAAAAAAAACCAACCAAACAACAAAACCTCCAGACCCCTCTTTTACCCTCTCATTCCTTTAGAGATTAATTTGTCCCCCTTGTCAATCCTGTTTAATTTTTCCAGACTCTTCCCCTGTGTGCACTTACTTCTCTCTCCTGGCAAGTGTTTTTATCTTCACGTATTTCCAGGTTGTTTCCACATGGTATATTTACAAAGAGGAAAACAGACTGGGAAGAAGAGTAATGTTTGTTTGAGTAGTTGAGTTCTGGTTGCGCTTTCTGAAGGAACAGAGAAAAGCTTTTGACGTTCTTAGTTTCTTCTGTAGGAGCTGATTAAGGAGGTTTGAAGTAGATACTTTATATCCTTGCGGGTTATTTTAACTCCTCAGAGGGTTCTGAGCTAAAGCAGCACAGTGACGGCTGTTGAGGTCCCTCCTCAGGCCTTCCATTAGATCGTGTTTGGTCCGCTGGACCAGGCTGGGTTGCATATATTTGAGCGGTGTTGTCAGAATTTTTTGTTTGGTTCTTACTGAAATCCCTGTCAAACCTTACCGCAGCATTGAGAGGATGGGAATAGTCTTGGGATGTTCCAAAGGCCTGCTGTGTTAGATGTCCTTTCAGTGTCATGGTGTCTCTGGACCATTAAGTCTCCTCATCAAGATATTTGCTGACATCTATTAAAAGTCAGAAAATAACATTAAGTCCTCTAACCTTGAAATACTCTGGAAGGAAAATACTTTTCTTGATGCATCCTGACCATAACCATCATTTCCTTTTCACATGGGCATGGGGAGTGCAGGACCCAAACCAGCTGATTAATAAACAACTGATCTGGGATAGAGGAGGGAGGGTGGACAGACAGGTTGTATTCAGAGTTAATAAACATAGGATGGTAATTAGACTGTGAAGGCATGAGAGAGGTGAGGGCTGGGGAGCACCCAACTGAGTGGTACTGTAACAACAAGACAGTAGCAGCTCCTGCCCAAAGATGGCTGGGGAAAAGGGGGTGAATCGGTAAGTTAATAAATTTTGACAAACATGATCAGGATGCTGAAAAATGCAGTCCTCCATGAATGGGTCAGAACTATTTTTGACCAGAAGATAAAATGGGAGCTCCTTACAATTTTCGTACGAAAGCAGGAGTTTGAATTGTTACAAGCAGAATGTGGATGTCATCTAGATTTAACACACAGGGTGGGTTTATTTTAAGGCACATGTGATAAGCAGAAAGATCTTAATTTAAAGCATGGTCAGTTTTCTGATTTTTTTTTTTCCATAATTCTGTTGAGGTCTGGATGCTTTCCCATAGTTATTTAGAGTGATGATCACGACAAAGCTGTTGCCAACTTAAAATATGGTAGAGTGGATGCTTATTTAATACTGTTGAAAATCAGCCAAGATGTATCTAATTCTGGACTGTAGTGTTATGTTGTATGGTTTTATTTGTGGAATTCTTGATTTATCAATGGTCTACATTCCTGTGTAATGAACTGTGTAAGTACACTCATTATGTATGGTAACATATGATGCAAATCTAGTTTTAAGTAGAGAATATGAGGTTAAGAAGAGGAACTGTCAAGATGGAAACATGAGACTTGTTTTCCAGTTTAGTCCCCAGTAAAATTAGGTCAGTCATAGTTATATGACATTTTAAAGAATGTTGTCATTTTACTGATCTTTGATTTGTTATGTGACAGACATCATGAAAACATACGTTTTGCTTAAAAATTAGTTCAGGCAAGTTAGAACTGAAATCAAGATTATTTTTAGTCAGTATGTTTTTTGTTTCCAGCATGTATATATGTGCAAAGAATTTAAACTGTGATTTGATTTGATTTTAGACTACCATCCAAGCTTACTCAGTTTATCAGATGAATACCAGCTGGTGTATCTGACAGCCAAAACTAGAAAAATAACCTCATTTAAAGATGGAAATCCCTATTCATGAGACCATTTCAGGGCCTTTGCTTTCCAGCAGGACTGGCTGAGCAGCATGTTCTGATCATTGGGGTAGTTTTGTTTTTCAAAGACAGATGGTCATTGCGTTTAATATCTGTGTATTAATGTTCTGTTGATAAAAGTATGAGTAAGTTGCTAATTTCTCTGGGAAAATATAATGAAACTGTCAAGATCAGGATATGTGTGACCTTTGCTGTGTTTGGTCCAGAGGCTTCAGATTCAATTAGCTTTGCAAAATTACTGTGAATTTTTACCTGCTGGCTTGGATTGAGGGGAAGAAAGTTCCTTTATTTATTCTAGGATGAGTAGAAAACTAGTCCTATTTCAGCCTTTTATTTGGATGTTTCTCAGTACTAATGTTCAATATTTTCAAATATTGGATGGGTGGTATTTAGCTCAAAATATCTCAAGAGACTTCTCAAACTTGTTGCTGTGAAATTAAACATTTTGGTATGATTTCAGACTCTGTAGTCAAGTTGGCACGGATGGCAGCTTTTCTGGTTTCTGCCTCAAATCTCAAAGTTTTAAAACTTTTTTTCTTCATGGGTTTTAGCCTGACAGGAAAATACTGCAGCTACAATGTGTGTTGCTATAGCTGAAAGTATTCATTCCTTATATAGGCAGTTTTCCATATTAGAGGGACAAGAAGGTGATTAATTCTGACAGCTGAAAGTGTCGACAGTTTTGGGATATTTTTTTTTTTTTTTCATAAACCATTCTTACCTGTTTCGGTAATTCCTACATTAGGTAGGAGCCCTTCTCTTGGGCAGTCACTCAGCTGGCTTTGATTTCGTGCTCTTTTTTTGGTGCATTCATGCACTAGGATATTTAAAAGTTGAGTTAATTTGCATGCCATATCCTTACAGGTTTAGTAGAATATAAGAAAAGATCTTTTTAAGAAATATTTGAACATGGATGTTAGAGGGGTGGCAAATGTGCAGCTTTTTGCTTTTTTACACTTCAGTTGTTTTTAACACATTCTTCTGCAGAAGAACTCGGTGGTTATTACCTCCCAGAGGTATATAAGCAAGAAATTATTTGGGACTGCAGGATGACTAGTTTGTGTCTGAGTTACTTAACTACCTCCTCTCCTGAGTTGTAGTTTTTAAGTGTTTGCTTACTTGGCTTTGCGACATTATTACCAACTTGTACTTTTTAATAGCATTTCTTTTTTCTCTTACCCTGGAAATTACATAATGTCTGTTCATTCTCAACTGTCTGAGCAGCTCTGTCCATGATGGCTTCATTCAGAAATTGTCTGAAGCAGTGAAAAGGTCCCAAACACAGAGAATTATCAAAAACTGTTCAAATTGGATAATTTCTGTTATACTGATGGATGTGGAATCAAGTGACGGATGCACTGGAACATGCTGTAAGAAATGCGTAGTTGAATTGATTCTGTTCAGGGCTGAGGACTGTTCCGAAGAAAAGGAATCAGCAGTTGGTTACAAAGTCAGTGAAAGGATCCATGGGCAAAGTTTGTTTTCCTGCTGTTCGGTATCACAGGAGGGCCTTGTGATACTGCAGTGGTTTTTCTTTGTTTGTGTTGTTCCTGATGTAAATAATCCGACTCTGTTGGCAAAAAGCATTCATTATATTATTGTCTTTATGGTGGAACTTGGGAATATTCTTATTCCCTGTCATGTTTTACGTTTGCAAACCTGGATGGAAATTTGGAGTTGATAGCTGGCAATTCCTAGCTAGATTGTATGGGCAGAAATCCCACTTGGCAGCAGTTGGCTTCATGGGCAAAGGCAGGAGTCTGAAGACTGCTGCAGTTCAGCAGTTGGCAAGACCGCACCCACCTTGTGCCTGGGAAGGAAACCAGCAGAGCAAACTGGTAACTGGTCAGTTACTAGTTTGGGAGGGGAGAGTTAAGATGTTGGACTGTTCCCTTCTCCCTGCCAAGTCGAACAGAACATGGGAAAACAATGCTGATGTAATAAAAAGGAGTATTTTTATAAGAATAGGTTTTTTAAAATATTACGATGTGCAGCCATGTCACAGTCCAGAGGTTTTAACCCTCCAAACTTATAATTATCTTCAGAGACCCTGACTGAACGTTGCTTTTGATTGAACCATGCCAGTTGGTGATTTGTGTGTTTAATCAAGGGGGAATGATTCTAAAAGTGATTCTCTGCCACCAAAGCTGTTTGTATATTAGTCTCTAAATATATTTGTTGTGATACATGTCAGAATTTACGACTTTCATACAGTTCAACAGCAGAATTTACAAATATACTTAGAGGGTTAAAGGCATTTAAAGAAAAATTTTAATGACGCTCAGTTTTTATTGACAGCCCACTAATATCTGCTGCATTCACATAAAGATTTCTAATGTAATCCTGTGAGCAGATAAAAGCTCTGCTTTTTAAAAGCTCAGTGCAAAGCAGATGCATTGGATCCGCTTGTGGAATGCAGATGGGGAGTTCCTGAGCAGGTGATTCTAAGCGCTTGTCTGCAGCTCACAGAGCACAGGCCATTCCTGCTCTTTGTTTTACAGGGTATCACATTAAGAGCTGTATTAAGAAGATAGATGGCAGCAAACTGAAACATTTATAAGGAGTTATCTTTAGTTATTCCATTAATGTTTTCTGCTTTCCAAAAATTCTAACATTGCCGCTTTTGAAAGAAAAAATTACTCACTCACCTGAGGTGTTGGCAAGTACCTCGATTTGGAGTGTTGAAAAGAATTGTGGAGAACGCCAAACATATATTTTACTATCTATTTTTTCTTTTGTCTATTAGGATCTAAGGAATAGAGGGTTTTTTAGAATCACAGAATATCAGAATGGTTTGGGGTGAAATGGACCTTAAATTTCATCCAGTTCACACCCTACCATAGGCAGGTACACCTTCCACTAGACCAGGATGCTCTGAGCCCTGTCCAACCTGGCCCTGGACATTTCCAAGGATCCAGGGGCAGCCACAGCTGTTCTGGACACCCTGTGCCAGGGCCTCACCACCCTCACAGGGGACCATTTTTGCCCAATATCTGATCTAACCCTGCTCTCCTTTGGCTTAAGGCCATTCTCCCCTTGTCCTGTCACTCCATGCCCTTATGAAAACTCCCCCTTTAGGGACTTAAATCATGTGAAGTAATATCTAATAAAAGTCTGCTTGATCTGAAGCTCTTTGGGTTTAGGCTCCATGCTGGTCTTGTGCTCTATATGATTGGACGCTGAGAAATTTGTAGCCGAGTCTTTCTGGCCAGACAGTTTCTGCCTAAGGCTAAATGCTTGGGCATTCAGGTGATTTGGGACACAGGCAGTTTGCAGAAGCCAGGAAGGGAATTTGGAGGAGGAGTACCCTCTCACAGAGCAGCAGAATGCAGCTGGTGGGGCAGAGCCCAGGGTAGGGCTGTGTGGGAGCTGGGGTCTCTGTCAGAGGCTGTGGGATGTTCCTCCAGTCACAGGGATCCCCCTTAGTGCTTGCAGGATGAGCTGCCTTTGGAGGTTTCCTTGCTTGACTGAACAAAACCTCCCTGCTCCCATGGAAGGGCTGTGCTGGTTACTGGCTCTTGTTTTTCCAGGGAAATGAAAAATTGAAAGCAGGTAATTGGCAGCCCTGAGAAATAAAATAAGGTTTTTGATTCATTTATGGAATGTCTTACAGTTTTACATACAAAATTATTAATCTAAGACCATAGGAGAGGTCGCTGTTACGGTTCTGGGAGCACCATGAATCCCAAGTAAAGCTGTCAGTTACTTCAAAAAAAACCTGACTGATGCAGTTGACCCCTTCCTCTGCTTTGCTTTAAACTTACAAATACAAAATGGCCTCAATTTACTTTGATTCTTTTTGTTTGTTTGTTGGATGACAAATGAGATGTGTCTGTATTTCCTTCTACTTGCTGGTTCTCAAATGAGATTTCTGAAACTATAGATTGGTGAAGGCTGTAATACAGTATCGTCAGCACAAATAAAACACAGGCTGGGAATAAAACAGCTGCTCTCATCTTTTTCAGTAAGTGGCAAGATATATTTCTTGTGGCTTTTTGTTGATGAACTTCATGTACATCATGACACAGAGCAAAGGGCCAAGTGCTGAACCCTTGATTTGGTGCTGGATTCCTCTTGGGAGTTATATTTATGTAAGGATTGAGTTTAAAAAAAAACACAATGGGGAGGTTGTAGGATTTTAGCAGGAGGACTTGATAGGATGAAGGGAAACATACTTCTTATATCGTGTACTATATGATGTGTGTCAAAGGGCAGTATAGCTGCTGTTTTTCTCCTCCCAGTTGAAAAGTGGTGAGAAGGAAGAGACAAGTGATCAAAGTGCTGATTAACAGCAATTTAAAAGCAGAACATTCACTTTTTAAATGTAAGGATGAAGCGTGGGGTCTGCCTGATGCGAACACAGTAATACTCTGGAAAATTCGTGGGTTTATTCTTGAGATGAGATTATTGTGGCTCTGTGTGTGCATCTGGACAGGATGGGGCACAAAGGGTGCTCTGAAGATGCTACTAAATTCTGTTGCGTTTCTTTATGTCTTTCAGGACTTGCAGTGAATGGAGGAGGACACTTTTTGCTAGAGATTTAACTTGTCAAAAGATCAAGGTAGGAGGATTTTTTCCTTCCTACAATCCCATGTGTTCTTTGCAGGCATGATTTTGTTTAAATACAGTTACAGTTGTCTTCTGTTGTTTCATTGTTGATGTGTGATCACCTGAAATTGGAACAAGGATACTGTCTTTCTAGAACAGTTTTACCAATTCTTAACCTGATTGTCTTAGAGAAAAAGATGTAAGAGCTTTCACATATTAGTGTTTGATCATTCTCTTTTCCTACTGGAGGTAGGAAAGGAAGGAGAATGAATGTGATAAAACAATGCGCAGGCTTTTACGTTATTTCTTTCAGTTCATTCTAAATGCTAACTAAAATACTGATTCTTTTTTGTAAATGCAATGTGTAATAGTGACACTGCATTCTGTAAAAACGTACTTCAGTACTTTAATTTTCAAGGTTGTTTCTTAATATAAAATCCAAAATATTCCACATTCTGAGAAAATCTGGTGCTTGCCAATGGATTGCCAATCTCCAGTTTCATATTAAATATTATTGCAACTTGAGCAAGTTTGCAGAACAGGCTTATAGCAGCTCCTTAATTTGGACTGTATTTTAAGATGTATTTTTGATTATTTAAAAATAAAGAAATACTTAACAGTTTCCTTTAATCTCTTGGAATAGGCAAGTACTATAACATTTTCTGATGTTATACATTTTTTTGTTTTCATTTTCTGTTGTACCAATTAATCTTCAAAAGTAATTTCAGATTGATAGGAGCCTCAAGCAGAATGTCCAATATGGGGCTGGTGTGATTTTGAGTGACAAGTTTTTGGATGCTCCATGTTACAACCAAAAGTTAAAATGCAAGAAGCTCTCTGCATTTCAGACTTGTGGTGGTTTGGGGCAGAATCAGAACGGTGGGTCCTGGCACAGTGAAGTTTGTTGGTTCGTCACAGGAAGGACATGGAACTGTTGTCATGAGTCCAAGAGGAAGAGCCAAAATGATCATAGGGGTGGAGCAGCTCTGCTGTGAGGAAAGGCTGAGAGAGTTGGGATTGTTCTGAAAACAGAGGACTCCGGGATGACCTTAGAGCAGCCTTTCAACACCTGAGGGAAACCCGCAAGAAAGATGGAGAGAGACTATTTACAAGGGCCTGGAGAGACAGGACAAGGAGAAATGGCTTCAGTGACAGAGAGTAGATTTGATCAGATATGAGGAAGAAATTGTTCCCTGTGAGGGTGGGGAGGCCCTGGCATAGGTTGACCAGAGAAGCTGTTGCTGCCCCCGGATCCTTGCAAGTGTTCAAGGCCAGGTTGGACATTGGGGTTTGGAGTGACCTGTGATAGTGGAAGGTGTCCCTGCCCATGGCAGGGGGTAGGACTGGGTGAACTTTAAGATCCATTCCAGTCTTGGCCATTCTGATTCCAGCTGTAGGAAGCACCCTAAAATTTCTTTCAAGGCAGTTTGGCAAGAGTCAGCTTGTGCAGAACTGTGCCACATTTTATTTCAAGCTTAAATACCTATTCACATGGTTGATGATGGAGGTAGCTATTAATAATATTTAAAACCAAAGCAATGATTTTAACTGTTGTGAGCAACACAGGAGACACTAAAAGCACCATGGGTGAATTGATGAAAATTAGGTGATGGCATTTCTAACTTTTGGTTGCTTACCATTTTTCTCCAAGGCTGGATAATTATGACATTGTATATAGGGAATGGAAGTGTCCTTTGGGAATTCAGTCTGTATCATTAATCTAGAATTAGAAACCAGGTTATGCAAAATGACAAAGCCTGGTTCGAAATTAAATTTCCTGAATTTCAAGGTCATCACATTTTCATGTTGAGGAGAGAACTGACTTTCGGCTTTCTCCTAGTGAGTTGAGTGCATTCTTTCTGCAGTTTTTCTGATCTTGTTTCAAATAGGTGTTGAATGTCAGCACTTAAATAAAAAGTATTGATGGAGAAATCTTTTTCCTAGAAAAGTAAATTCAAATGTTGATTGAAAAGTTATGGTTACAAAGTGTATTAGTTGATATTCTGTAGCTGACAGGGTTATCTGATGAAGATTGTTATTGTTTGAGAGTGGTGAGTTTCTCTGGATTCAGAGTGAGTCATACATAAGCTGTCTGTCAGTGCAGTCTTTCTCTGAGAGCAGCCGTGCTTTTATTCTCCTTTGTCCTTACTTGAAATATGGCTGTGTTCCAGACAAAAGGAGAAACAATCTCCTGTTAGCAGAGAATGGGAAGCCTGAGTCTGGGATTGAGCATTACACCTTCCTGGTGGTGTCCTTCTGCTTCACAGTTCCAGGTACAAACAGCATCACACTCTGGAAGTGCTGTTTTCCAAGCATAGCACCAAGTTGTGTGGGTTTCCATAATAATACAGTGTGTGTCTCCTTCCTTCCAGGC
Source organism: Donacobius atricapilla (assembly GCA_013397315.1). Lineage (NCBI taxonomy): Eukaryota > Metazoa > Chordata > Aves > Passeriformes > Mimidae > Donacobius > Donacobius atricapilla. The sequence goes on from WBMY01002970.1 coordinate 60,108, forward strand.
TGTAACTGTATAAAAATTACCTCTGAACGTAAATGCCACAGACACTGAGTGAACCAGAGACGAATCAAGACATTTGTCTGGCCACATTCGCCTTAGGGCTGTTACTGGGAACTTCAGAAACAAGGAAGTACTACTTCGTTACGCTCTCAGAATTAATTTTTAACTGGAGCATTAACAGCTGGTTCATTTGATAAAATAAAAGCAGGGATTGAGGCCAAACTTCTGCTTCTTTGTGAAATGTTACGTTGACCTGCTGCACACGTTTTTCCAGTGGGAATACTGTTACGTGTTTTATGGGTGTATTTTTATGTATTTCCATCAGATAGTTGGAGAAGCAAAGACAATTGGGTTTTATCAGGAAGACAGGAGAGAGCACAAGTGCAGGGGCTCTAGGATTATGGGAGTCAGTGCAGGATCCGTAGGAAAGACAGTCCACAAATCTCCAAGTATTTTGTTTAAGAGTGCATTGGCTGATTGGCCCTCATGTCAGGCCCCCCATGACAGTTATTAGTGGTCTGGCTTTTGTGAAGAAACATAACATCAAACAATTAATTTTGTTGTTCTAAAGCCTATTAGAGAACTCTGTTTAATAAACTCTTAATTGCTTAAAGACCTCTACTTGATACGGTTTAGTGCTTTTAAAACCTTTGTTGTTTTCCTATTTCCAAATAATCCTAGAAGTTCTTGGCAAGCTTGCTAGGTCTCAACAGTGCTCTTTTCATTCCTGAAGTTCCTGGAAATATTTATCTCTAAAGTTAATCTCTAAATTCTGCTCCTGTGTGTTTAGATGTGCACCAACCAAATTTATGATTATATGTTTCCTTTGACTTCAGCATTGTTGTAATCAGTTATTCCCACCCCTGTGGTGAGTCAGAGTGTTCTGGGAGGAGTTTAATAGATCTGATCATCACAGAGGTCATGGAGCTTCTGCCACTTCCGGGCAGTTCTGAGTGATGACTGCGGCCATCCCAGTCCTCCTGTGAGCATCGAAATATGGCTTAAGCCTTCTTTAGTCCTTGTCATAAGGCTGTCTCTCAAAACATCCTCTGGAATTTCAGGGCAATTTAAAATAAGAGTTCAGGTTAAACTTCCAATAATTAATTTGAGGAGCTGGAGAGGTTTCAGTCTGGCCGCAGTTACGGGCAAATGTGGGACATATCTGTGTACAATACCCATTATATGTGGAGTAAATGCTTGAAAGTCAAGCCTTGTTTTCTGTTTTGTTTTCATTTTTCAATTTATTTCATCGTGTGATAATTAGATTTACAAATCGGTCACTTGTGTAAAAAAAGTCTGTTATATCTTCCTTCCTGAAGCTTGAATGGTCTTTGAAAATGGTTCACTAATTTCTGAAAAGTTAGGAGGTCTTTTTGTTCACAAAATGTTCATTTAGGCTTTACATGTTGTTAAATCCTGAAAACTAATACTCAGAAAGGATCCCTTTTCTGGCATGTAAGATATTGTTACACGCACTTCTTAATTTCTGCTGTAGTGAGTTCAGCTTCCCTCATGAAAACAACTAATCTTGTGCTACCAGGAACCTTTGAAATAGAATATTTTATAAGTACCAAACTTTGCTGTTACTTTGCACAACTGAGTATATTTTTCATCAAAGGACTTTTGTTGTTTTTTTTTTTAATTAACCCTTTAAAACAATTTTCTTTCCATTGTCCTTTGGGGAATTCAGGGAAGGTATACTGAAGGTGTGTAATGCATCAGGATCTTCTGAGATGTAGAGAAACTGATAAATAAAGGAATAAGCAGTGAGATTCTCATTGAAAAATGTGCTTTAACTGAAGTTAGCAAATACTTCTTTATAACATTATAACTATTTATAACAAATTATTATTTATAATATTATGTTTAATCTAGTAACATAATGTATTGCTAATTTTTGATTCCATAGTGTTCATAGACTTCTGCTGAATATTAAGAAGATTCTGGAAGTAAATTCTGTCTTAATTTGCTGCTGCCTGACCCAGAGAGTGAAGTAATGGGATCCTATGAGCTGGCACAAGCTTGTGCTTCACTTTTAAACTACAAATTCATACCCAAAGAGGCGGCTGACAGAGCGGTTGAACCACCTTCAATTTGGCAAGATGATATTTTTCTTTTTT